>VDFB02393137.1:0-248107 GCA_007258455.2 Sequoia sempervirens | reverse complement strand
AAAAGTGTGCACAGTCATTTTTGTAGTTATAAATCAAATCCCCAAAACATGTCCATTTATATAGATGTAGAGGTTAGTTTTTTCAATGCATATTCATAGAGAAAAGAATAGAATATCCCTCCATTTAAAACACTATACTATCACTTCTAACGCTAAGTCCTTGATCCGTCTTTTATCATTTCAAAAAATATATTTAGTATTATTACTATCTTAACTACTTGATCTTAGGGTATTTACTAATTATTGTTTGTTTTATTTATTTACCCTAAAGATTATATGAAGATATTTGTTGTATTTCCTTTCAATTATATTCATACATATACATACAATTTTATTTATCTCACATTACCTTAGCAAGACCCTTGGTCTCTATGATCTTTGAGGCACATGGGTATTGTAAGGATCCTTGAGATACTAGGCTAATCACCTCCTTCCAACCTATTTTAAATTTTAGGTTTGTTAAGATCACTTTGGATGTTATAGCTCTACATTCTTAGTAGGGATATGTTGGTAACACATTTATTCACATTCCATTGTCATAGTCTAATAAATTCCTAATTCTCTTGCCTACACATCAAGCATTACACTCTAATCTCTTCTTGACAACTAGGGACCTCTATTTCTTTGGACTAACAACACAACAATGGAGACCAAGTTCACATAATTAAATTCCTTGAGATACTTCTCACATGTGATTTGTAAACCTTGGATGTTAGGAGAAGCTATAAGGAATGTGCACTAGTTGGCATTAAGAATATCCAACCTACCTCTTTAACCATGCATTAAATCTTATGAATAGTGTTGGACCTTATATTAGTTTTTTCAAGGTGGTTGATTATAAGAAGACTTCTTGAGAGATTACGGTTGTCTCCAAATCATGCACTAATTTCTATATTAGGTCTTCATTAGTTTCTTTCTTTAAAGCATCATCTCTCCTCCCTAAAGTTATTTATATTTAAAACTATAGAAGCAACAATCTTTGGGTGTGCCAGATTTGGCCTTGTCTCTTCTAGCTTAAATTTTGATCTAAGTTTGAAGTAAATTTTTTCTTTGGTCCACAAAACTTGCCTATCAATACAAAATATAGTCTTAAGTCCACTAACATGGTTTGTAGCTCAGGGGCATTAATATATGTTTTTTCTTTTCTTTAGATTCATTTATTAAAGATTATCTATCTTGTCTACCTTACAATTTATAGGCATGCAAATGTCAATATTGGAATAGTCTCATTTTGGGTTACCCTATATAACTTTGGTACAAATTTATAATTTAAGTTTAATTTATGGTGTAATCAATGTTCTTGATTTATGTATAGTTTAAGTTTGATTTATGGTAATAAATAATAATATTATTTTGTTCAATATCAAACAATAATATTATTTAGATTTTTCTTGTTGATTGCACATAGTCCCTATGCTATAATTGCAAGCTTTTGGAATATTTTGGCACGTTCAGGCTAATAAATTAAATTAAAGTTACTAATATATGATTATAATTATCCATTATAATCAATTTTATTTCCTATATAACAAAGCAAGTGTTAAAGTCTAAAGTCTAAAGTGAAACAAAATCCTGTCAAAGTGACATGAAATCATTGACGCCTAGAGAAGCTTAAGGAAACATTACTCTATGAAGAAAGAATAATTGAATAATTGAGCTTTATAAATTAGGGCTTCAACTAGAGACCACCATCATTACTTATAAGAAAATTCACCAAAATCAATCATTATTTTACGGTCAAAGATCCAGTAAATTCTATTTTAGAATGCTCTTAAGTAAGTGATAGATTAAATATTCCTAAGGAGAAGTAAAATATCACCTTAGAATTTATCCTAATAATCAAAGGTAAACTAATCGCCTAAAGTAGAGAGAAAATGTGTAGTGTAAGTCTACTCCAATTTTTTTGTGTAATAAATCTAAATTTGCTAGAATTAGGTGGTCTCCAATGCTAAGGAGATGTGCACATGTCCTCTAATATATGAATGAAAAGATTAAAAGCCTTTAGTAAATATATGAGAAGAAGCCATCATATTGTTAAAAAGTTTAATCACCAAAGTATAAATTTGTAATATTCTTCTACATTGTGTCAATGTCTTCTTTATTACAGATAAGATTAAATACAAACAAAAAGATTGCTTATCGATTAGATCACGCCAAATTACAAATCAACCAATTGTAAGTCAAACATTGTAAAAATAAAAAAATGTGTATATTACCAATATCATGATGAATTTTGTTTAATAATTACAAACAACTTGTACATATTATTGATGTCATTCTAATAAAAATATTTTATATACTAACATTTATTTAATTATTTTAATTCCTTACACCCTTCCCATCTACTTATTTTACCATAATTCCATCACTAAAAAACAAAAAAAAATATGTAACACCAAGCATCTCGAAAAATCTTAGTAGAACACCCTAAGATATCTTTTATATGACAGTGACAACCTTGGAAAAGCCAAATTGGAACTCCACATGAACCAAGTAGCAGACGAATTTAGATAGAATACTCCAAAGAAATATCATATATTTATACATCAAGTGAAATTCAAGATGCAAAGCAGGACGATGTACCAGTCAGGGTTGTGGGTTAAGTGCTGGCACTAATGGCGGTATAGTCTTGACAAAGACACACAAATTGACTTGCCAGTAAAAAAATTGGGCCAATCTGAAACAAACAATGGTAAGTGGAAGCATATACCTGTAGAAGCATTTGCTCCGCGTCACCGATTTTATCTTCCTTGATTTTATTGCTACGCTCCAATTCTCAATGTATCGAGTGATTTGAAAGACTACAAATCCCAATCGCTTCAGATTAGGTGTACATTCAGCATCTAATGAATAGAAGAAATCCAATGATTTCAGGAGTCTCGTGGCATAAATGCATATGGTGGCATTCAATGTCAAGTTAAAACATTTCTTACGGGGGAAAGAAGGCCCACAAACAAACAGAAGCATAATCGCAATCGGATTGCACCTACCGTTCTACGCCAAATTCTAATGATCCTCCTTTCTTCTCAAGAGCTGATGGAAATATATTCCTTGTCAGGCCGCTGTCAGTGGGTTGGGTTTAGTCATCACACAGATTCACAGTCAATTGATAATAACATTATATATTATGTTGTTACAGTGTTTGTACGATTATATAGAATTTATAGATTCTAATTTATTAAAAAAAATATACAGATCAATTATATAATGGATTAAATTGTTATCAAATTGGTTTGCAGTCAATTTAATCTGCAAAAGTGTGCCACCCATAAATGTAGAAGACATTTAAACTAGACACTATTTGCAAACCTGAATGAAATATTTTAATAATGTTGGAGATTCTAGATTGGAAACATAATAACCTTCAAAATACCCAACCAATGAACTTCAACCTCTACTTTATGATTGTCTACTATTTCTTTGTTGATCATGATTGTTCTACTGTGCATTTGGATCAAGATTCAAGATTGGAAACAGCCCGTACCCCTACTTTTTGATTGTCCACTATTTCTTTGTTGATCATGATCCTTCTACTGTGGATTTTGATCAAGATTCAAGATTGAAAACAACACAATAACCTTCAAGAGACCCAACTAATGAACTCCAACCCCTACTTTTCAATTGTCCACTATTTCTTTGTTGATCATGATTCTTCTAGAGTGAATTTCGATCAAGATTCAAGATTGGAAACAACATTAACTTTCAAGAGACCCAACCAACGAACCCCAACCCCTAGATTTTGATTGTCCACTAATTCTTTGCTGATCATGATTCTTCTACTGTGAATTTCGATCAAAATTCAAGATTGAAAACAACGCAATTACCTTCAAGAGACCCAATTGACGGAGCCTAACCTCACCTCTACTTTTTTATTGTCTACTATTTCTTTGTTGATCACGATTCTTCTACTGTAAATTTCTACATTTCTACCATCTTCCCATTCCCTCCTCCTCCAACAAAATAGTTAAAAATTCGAACTTTTAAAATATTAGTTCTTTGTAACCTTAGTTCTTTGTAACCTGCAAATGTATATGACATTCAAGCTGTACATGCCAGCGGGTCCAATGATACTCCCACACTGCACCACTTGCTCACGCAGAGTCCTTGTTTTTTGGCTCTTCTCTTCGACCACTAAAAACTTTCGTTGCACGGACAGTAGTACTGTTCCGCCGTTAAAGACTTAATGCGAAGCCGGGGTCCCCAGCATTTTGCTGGCGGGTCCAGAGGCCACCCGGCCAAACGGCCTCGTGGAGATTCGGGATTTTATTCGCCCTAACCAGAGTTGACGTCGTGTTAACTGCGGTCGGACTGAAAATCCATATTACCACCTCGGGTTCGGAACTAATCACTGGGGTTTGGGAATAAGAATGGAGCATCTTCTATTTATCATTACAATGGTGGAATAATAAAGGATGGTAAAAGCATAGCTTTTTTGGTGGTGGAGATTGCACGAGCCCATCTGATTCGTTTTACTTTGAGAGCTCTGGGAAGACTCCTTTTGCAGTTGATCTCTTTTTTCGGCAACCATGATTTCTCCCGTCTCTCAACTTTATGAGCAAATAAGTTGAAGATATTTGAATGGAGACACCCTGGATTTTTCAACTTAGTAGAATTCTCGAGACCCAGGTGGGAAAATAACGCAGTTTCGAGCTTCTCTATCTCGCATTTTACAGGCTTTAGCGAGTTGATGACTGGTATGTTTGTGTTTTCAGGATTTTCAGCAGCGTAACAGTTTTTTGTTTTCTAAAGCTGTAGTGTCCTAAGCAGCTAGGAGTCTGAATTAGGATTTTCCATTAGTATGCTGAGGTGCTCTACCTCTAAGCTACGGCCCTTTGTGGTTTGGAATGTGGCTCCTCGGCGCATAGTCTTAGGAGGGACTTGCAGTAGGTTTTCAAGCAGTTAAGAATCTTCCATTGTTGGAATGACCCTTATCACGTGTGTTTTGAGGTTGGGATGTTTAGAAACGAGGTTTTTGAGGGTCCTGAGTTTGTAATATGCTAAACGTGTTTGGGGATGTTAATCTTCTCAATAAATTTAGAAAAAATGCCTATTCCCACTTTTAAAGGCAAAATACAGAATCTGGGGAGTCACCAGTGTATTAAGCTGGTCATTTTTATATTTTAATTCTTGAATGTTGCTTTGTGTAATTATGTTGGGCACAATTACACAAATATTTACAGTTGTAATATTTCAATCAATTGATTGAACAAGGGTTTTTAGTTTAAAATGACAAATCCATAGAAAGACTTTTTTTAAATGTAAGTGGATACACAGCCGAATTTGCCCTGGAACACTGTAAAAGTCATCTCATCTCATGGTCGGATTTTCCTTGGCATGGCTAATCACAAATAGAGAAGTTTAGAAGCTCTCATTGCAAAATTCAAATGATTTGGAAGCCGGTATTTGAGAGTCTATGTTAATGATGTGTACACTTGCAATTTTACAGGTTGACTCGATTCAAGTTCAGAGGTTCTCAAATGGCAAAATCTCAAAGTATGTACGCATTCAAGGTGTATAAATCTCTCTGCACTAGCAATAAGTTTTCTCCGTTTTAAATTTTTGCACTTAATTGTTCTAAGGTGTAAAAGGTTTTGATATTCAGGGACAGGGAAATTTATATGTTTAGAAGGCTCAGGTTTGGATGTTTTAATGGTTAAATGCCTGACAGCTGACCTGTTTCAAGCCTCATTTATCACATGCTTGAAGACGTCAAGGTGCCCTAGCGCTGGATCTTGAGGCCCACAGAACGTAGAGCATCAAGAATAGGGTTCTGAGACTTAAGAGCTGGAAGCATACTATATAGTTTGGCATATGAAAGAGTATGAGGTTCATTGAATTCGTTGTGTAAATCTGAAGTGTGAGAAGTCACTGTGATGTGATTGGCTTTGTGCCATGTGATTTGGTATTTCTAATTTTCCATAACCTTAATACGTTCACATTTCTAGTCCAAATCATCAGCATGTTGTAGAATCCAGCAATTTAAGGAAGAAACTTAGTTGTCTCACATTGGCCTGGTTTTTCGAAGCATTTCGTTGATTTACTCTGACAGCCAAATGGTGTCTAGATCATATTCAAACTTGTTGGACCTGGCTTCAGGTGAGTCTCTGAACTTAGGGCGAGTAGGTAGGCGACTCCCTAGGGTCATGACTGTAGCAGGAATCATTTCAGAGCTTGACGATGACAATTGCAACAGTGTAGCTTCAGATGCACCTTCATCTGTCATTCAGGAACGAACAATAATTGTAGGCAACCAGCTTCCTTTAAGGATTCAGAGGAGGCCTGATAACAAAGGGTGGGCTTTCAGCTGGGATGAGGATTCATTACTTTTGCAGCTTAAAGATGGGCTTGCAGAGGATGTTGAGGTTGTCTACATTGGTTGCCTGAAGGAAGAAGTTGATCCAAGTGAGCAGGATGATGTTGCTCAGGTATTGCTAGAGAATTTTAAGTGTGTACCAACATTTCTTCCTCCTGAACTTTCGAGCAAATTTTACCATGGTTTCTGTAAACAACAACTGTGGCCACTCTTCCACTATATGCTACCTCTTTCACCAGATCATGGTGGCCGATTTGATCGGTCTCTTTGGCAAGCTTATGTTTCTGTTAATAAGATATTTGCAGACAAGGTCATGGAAGTGATTAGCCCTGACGATGATCATGTCTGGGTGCATGATTACCATTTGATGGTATTGCCCACTTTTCTGCGGAAGAGATTTAACAGGGTGAAGCTTGGTTTTTTCCTGCACAGTCCCTTCCCCTCTTCAGAAATTTACAGAACTCTTCCTGTTCGAGATGAAATCCTCCGGGGTCTTCTCAATTCAGATTTAATTGGCTTCCATACATTTGATTATGCAAGGCACTTCTTATCCTGTTGCAGCAGGATGCTCGGCCTTGCCTATGAGTCAAAGAGGGGTTATATTGGGCTTGAATACTATGGCCGCACTGTAAGCATTAAGATCTTGCCAGTGGGCATTCACATGGGTCAGCTCCAGTCTGTGCTGAATCTTAGTGAGACAGTGTCCAAAGTTGCAGAGCTGAGAGATAGGTTCAAGGGAAAGACTGTTTTTCTTGGTGTGGATGATATGGATATTTTTAAAGGCATAAGCTTAAAGTTACTGGCAATGGAACAGCTTCTTATACAACATTTTGAGTGGAGAGGCAAGGTGGTTATGGTGCAGATTGCAAATCCTGCAAGGGGTCGAGGAAAAGATGTTCAGGAAGTGCAGGCAGAGACATATGCTACAGCCAAGAGAATAAATGAGACCTTTGGCACCTCAAACTACAAGCCTGTGGTGCTGATTGATAAGCCTCTTCCATTCTATGAGAGAATTGCTTATTATACTGTTGCAGAATGTTGCATGGTCACTGCAGTGAGGGATGGAATGAATCTCATTCCCTATGAATACATTATTTGCAGGCAGGGAAATTCTAAATTAGATAAAATATTAGGACTGAGTCCATCTTCCACAAAGAAGAGCATGCTGATTGTTTCAGAGTTTATTGGATGCTCACCTTCTCTTAGTGGAGCCATCAGGGTCAATCCCTGGAATATTGATTCAGTAGCTGAGGCCATGGACACAGCCATTGTCATCCCTGAGTCTGAAAAGCAACTAAGACACGAAAAACACTACCGGTATGTGAGCACCCATGACGTAGGTTACTGGGCACGTAGTTTTTTGCAAGATTTGGATAGAGCATGCAGGGATCACAACAGGAGGAGGTGCTGGGGCATTGGCTTCGGATTGAGTTTCAGGGTAATTGTGCTTGATACAAACTTCAGGAAGCTTTCAACAGAGCATATTGTCTCTGCATATAAAAGGACCAAGAGCAGAGCAATTTTGTTGGATTATGATGGTACTATGATGCCACAGGCTTCTATAAATAAAACTCCCAGCCCAGAAGTGCTTTCTATTTTGAATAGTTTGTGTAGTGATCCAAAGAATTTTGTGTTTATTGTAAGCGGAAGGGGGCGGCAAACACTCAATGAGTGGTTTTCCCCTTGCGATAAGCTGGGAATTGCCGCAGAGCATGGTTATTTTCTAAGGTGATATGGTATATTTTAGTTTCTCCATTCTGATGCACAGCTGTAGTTCTTAGGAGTAATCCACAAGATAATATTTTCTCATTTATTTCTCTGGGTCTCAGGTGGAGTCCACATGCCGAATGGGAAACATGTGTGACTGTAGCAGACTTTGATTGGAAACGGACTGCTGAACCTGTTATGAAATTATATGCTGAAACTACAGATGGCTCTGCAATAGAATCAAAGGAAAGTGCTTTGGTTTGGCATTATCAGGATGCTGACCCAGATTTTGGATCTTGCCAGGCGAAAGAACTACTTGATCATCTTGAGAGTGTACTTGCAAATGAGCCCGTTTCTGTGAAGAGTGGTCAACATATTGTAGAGGTCAAACCTCAGGTATGAAAACTTGTATAATTAAAATCATCGTATACCTCATCTTTTGATAATTTGCAGTGCAAAGATTAGCTGTGTTATTCACAAAGCATGTTGTAAATGCAGGGTGTCAGCAAGGGACTGGTAGCAGAACGGCTTCTTTCAACAATGATGCAGAGAGGTACAATACCAGATTTTGTTCTTTGTATTGGAGATGATAGATCCGATGAAGAGATGTTTGAGTGCATCACAAGTGCCATGTCTGGACCATCACTGTCCTCTATAGCAGAAGTGTTTGAATGTACAGTGGGTCAGAAGCCCAGTAAAGCTAAATACTACTTGGATGATACTGGGGAGATCATAAGAATGCTCCAGGGTCTGGCCTCAGCTTCAGATCAAGCAGCACGAAATTCATTTCCACATTTTTCTCTTGAGAGTGCACCTTAAACTTATTGGAGATTTGCCTAGGAATGCTCTTGCGTAAGGAAGATGACATGACAATAGCGAGCATGTGAAGTTTGTCATGATGAAATTTGACGGGAGGGTGGAATTCAGCCGTTATTTGTTTCTTTCTTTGAGGAAAGGATGAACCTTTTAACATTTGTTCTGTGAAGTGGAGCATTACATTCTAGTATTAAGAGGTCAAAGTAAGTTGATGTCATTATATTGTAAGTATGAGTGGGTGATTTGGATTTGCACAAGGATTGTCCAACTGTTCTTGCAAATGCAGAGATGTAACCTTATTTTCATTTTATAGTGTCTAATCGTTGGTCTAGTCTATTTGCAAGTCAAAAGTGGCATGCATTTTTCATTGTTAAAAACATTGTGGCTATGCTTATCCCCCATTCAGATCAGGGCCGTGAATTTTAGTAGGTGAACCATGGAGCTATTGAGAGTGTACTTCATGAAAATATTTCTATGCTACGACGATTATGTAGGCAGGGGAACTAGACCATAGTGTCAAGATTGCAATGCTTGTCGATGTCCAATTCTGCGCTACCTAATTTGAAGGGGTTTATATGTTGTTGTTTCCGTAGGGCTATGTTACAGTGCTGTGGTTTTCTTTGCAAGGGCCTAATGTACTATATCTAAACACTATCATATTTTTCATAAGCAGAAACTCTTTTTGAAATTTTGAAGTCCTAAAACAGTGAGTTCCAACTTTTGGGCTGAGTAGATTCATCTGCTAGTGGAACACAATCTCTAGTGTTTTTGCATGTGCCAAATCTAAACCTTTCAGCATTTATAATATTCTGGTCTCGATGTTTTCCTATCAACTGGACTGAGCTTCCAAGTACTGAGATTCTTGACTGCTTCTATGTTCTTGATGAGCTGTTGAAGTAAAACTTCGTTGAACAATTTGTCAAAGAGTTCTGAGCTCGAGTGTCAGCTTGGAGAAAGTTCAGGATACTCGTAGAGAACTGTTAGTACACAGTGCTGGATCTGTTTCTCCAGCGGATTTTTACATTTGAAAATTCAGACATGCCAATAAATTTATGTCCTGTTAAAATGATCTTAAACTATAGGTGCGAGAACTGTTTAGTGAGAAGTCCAGAAAACATTTTATGGCCATCTCATGAAAATAAAACATTATATTTTCAGTCCAAAAATATTGAATCTAGCATAAACCCTTAGAAATATGACAATGTAATGTAAAACATGCTATTCGTAAATTTGAAAACCTGATATTTGTGCTAATGATTGTTTTTTAATCTTAAGCATGCCTTGTACAGGGATCAATCTGCGTTTTATATTCCTTATCTTGAAGCCAATCTTGCATGTTTCACGGCATGAAGTACATATCTTACAGATAACCTTCAACCATGCTGACTGTGTGACTGCGATATGTACTATGGACATTTGTAGTGCTGGAATTCCATTTACTCATTTAAACCAGTACATTGCAGAGTTGAAGTTGGCTCAGTCTGTAGAGTGCTGTCTATAATTCATTAAAACCAAAAGAACTGTAAAATGGCATATATTCTATTGAGATGACCGCAAGTGCAGAAGAATTCTAGTTTAAACAACTTGTACCGCAAGTTACTTCGACGACGTTCCGTCATTGTTGCGTCTCCATTCCATCCCTTCTGGTGTGTCCAAATTTCCGACATCTTGTTAGGGAATTTGGTTATCAAAATGATCTGTCTAACACGATTAGACTACCTATATTCGTTAAAATCTGGAGAGGTGAACGCTAGACAAATCTGTATGCTGTACCCTGTCCCACTTGAAAAAACGGGTGAGCCGTCCAAGCACTGTTTTTAATAAATTAAAGTATCATTTCTTCGGTGGGAAGAAGGTTGTCAAAATATGATATTAGTATTTAAATAAAAAGTATTAATTACACCAACTTAAACAAGTGCCACATAGTGGCTAGTACTTGTCTTTATAGTATTTTAGATTGAATAAAAATAAATGTAAGTTTTATTAATGTGAATAAAATTAAATGTTAATTTTGTTAATTATATTATTAATATAATCATTTAAAAATGTTTTTGATATAAAAAACAGCAAAATAAGGGCACTGTCTCATTAATACAAGGCACCAACGGCCATCCTCAGCAAACTAACACTAACAACACAGTAATAATAGGTCTAAAAACCAAACCCATCACCCTAAGCAGATCATATCAAAAACAACTCAAAAAACTAACAATCGAACTAAAGCTACTAGTAATGTCCATCATGATAACATGATTTAAAACTGCCATAGATATAGACCACCAAGGGTCATACCAGTCATAGAGGAAAATAAACATAATAACAATGTCTTTAACAGAACAAAACATAAATGAAGGTTGATTCAATCATCCCCAATCAAAAAACCTAAACCCACCAAAGACTAATCTTTTTTCCCACTGCATGGCTTAACTAAAGTTATGGTAGCCCAATCTTCAGTGAGGAACCTAAGCAGTTCATTGTTGACGGCTTCTTCCTCCACATCATTTGCAGACTTGTCCTTCTGTAGCAGACATAACGTAGTGGCGGACCTATGCATAATCTTCAAGGAAAAACAAGTAACATCCTGCAGTCTTTTCTCCAAACTCTCGATTTTGTTTTTCAAATTGTTAACCTCCTCCCAGACAACATCTGTTTATTGTGGGCTTCCTCCATGGGAGCCTTACCTTCCACAATGTTGGAGGCAAGAGACTTGACCTCCTTGTTTTTAATGCTACTAGGACCCCTCTTAAGGCTTTCAGAAACATGGGAGGAGCTACTAGCAGAAACCGAGAGAGCCTCCTCCCCCACATCATTTTCCTCCTTACTCCTACTCTCGCTCTCGTCTCCATTGTTAGAATCTGAGACTTCCTTAAAACTCTTCCCTTTTTCTTGCTTGATAACCAGTCTATTTGACCTGTGAGGGGTATTAGTCTCCTTGGTGATCTCAATGTCAGAGTCAATTTGATGGAGCTGAAATTTTGTCTTCTTAGAGGCTTTGGCCTTAATTCTCGAGGTGGGGGCTATGCGTTTTTTTATCTTTGCTCTCCACAATAGGCCTAGAGAGGGGGATGTGTCATGTGGAGAAACTTTCAAGGAAGGTTTTTAATACATTTTTTCTTGCTCGGGCCAAGGGTGTCCATAATGCTAGTCAACAGGGGAGTAGAAGAAACTGGAGCCTCTTCAACAAAGGTGGGTCGGGAAGCTTCAACAACAATAATGGGTCGAGGATGGCAAAGGGCCGAGTGAAAATAGTAAAGTCTAGATATGAGCCCTTGGTGGAGGATGGTGAAATTTTTATTTGAATTCATGTCTTCAACCGCATCAAGCACAATACTTTCAAGAAAATGCATGAGAAAAAATAGGAAGGAAATATTATGGTGATTGTTAAGATGATTAAAAATGTTATAGTAATGTTAATTTTTATAAAAATTGAATAAAATAATATATCAATAATAATGCATTTTTTTATAATAAAAGATAGTTATATGCATTTAGTTATTAGTATTAATAATTATTAATCTTATTTTAATTATATTATATAAAAAATAATTATATATTAAAATTTTAAATATTAAAAAGATAATATAAATATCAAACAAAATAAAAATCAAATCAAATGATAGTATAATATAATTAGAAGACAAAAATGATAATTATTATATAAATATAAAATTTATCTAATAATTATGTTACATATTAATATGTATAATGTAATATAAATTTATTATATTATATTAATTAATATTTATTGATTATATGTGGGTGGCTGGGTGGACACCACTCCACCCTCGTCGGCTGGTTTGGAGTAGTCGGGTGGCAAGTGATGTGGGAAGTTGGGTGTGTAGGCATCGCGAACTGCATGTGTTATGGGGGAATTTTCTAGACAAGGTTAATTCCATCATTTCTCACCTGCATTGAGAGGTGTGTTTTGTCTTTTCGAAGATGTTTGCTAGCTATCAAAGACTTAAATCCAAGCACATTTGCTTTGGCTTTCATTTCGATTGGTGACAACCTCACATTTCCTTAGTTGAGCGGAGGTCTGGCTTTCATTCTCTATATGCAGTGTTAGTAATTGGCGATGAGCAGATTCATATTGTTGGTATCAGCGAAGGAGCTAGAGACAGGAGGAATAGACACACCAATGCAGCTGAAGAGTTTGAAGTGACAAATGGCCTTCGAAGGCCAGATTACCTCCCTCTATTTGCAACGCATAATTCGTCATCCAGATTACCTTACCTTTGCAACAATAAAATGCATTGTTGGGAAAGGGTTCATGGAGGATGCAGAAGGGTACTGGCTAGACTCTAACATTTCCTCTCGAGTGCTTGTTGGCCTACTTGATGTTAGGGTCTCCAAAGCCGATTCGAGGGCGATAATGAAGCAACTGTTTCGTAAGGATATGCTAGTGGGCTTGGATAGGGCTTTGGCCGTGGCTTGGCTGGGAAAAGGTATACCTCGTCCATGTGATTTGGATCTTCTGTGTGACCCGGAGGCATTGGTAAAGTTTTTTCCTTTTTTATTAGAATGTGAATGGTGGGCTGGCTGGGGTAGGTTTCCTGAAAAAGAAATTTCTTCTAGTCCCAATCACAGACTCGACATGGAAAAGGGATTTTCGTGTCTTTTCCCAGCAGAATGTCTGTGATTGGGTTTGGGTGGTTGTTTCTGTAGGTCTGTGGGTAAAAGTTTAAAATGTTTTGGGTATGTTTTGTATAAATCTCAGTTTTTGTATAAGGTCTTTGTATATATTCGGTGGTAATGTCTATGGGTTTAGCATGAAAGTATGAAGGAGGTTTTGGTTTGGTCGTGACCATTAGGTCTGCGAAATTTTGGCATCTTTGGATGGGAATGTTTTAGTTTGAACATTGGTAGGCTACCCAGTGGGGCTCGAACATTGTAATAGTTTTTTTCAAATCAATATAATCTATCTTGCTTACTGATCAAAATATATATATTCGTTATATAATATAAATTTAAATAATAATTTTTATTTTTTAATATTAAATAAAATATAAATAAAATGAGCGCATTAAATAATAATTATAAGAAAATATTAAATAATAATTACTTAAATATAAATTTTATATAATAATTTTGTTAAATAAAAATATGTATAATGTAATTTATGTGAAATGTTAAAAAAAAAACTATTAATTCTCATTAAAGTTATTTGTAATAATAACAATATATGAATTTAAATTTAAATTTTTTATTTTACTATTATTATTTAATTTATTTGAATATAAACATCTCAAAATATTATAAATATACATAAAATTTTAAAACACAACAAAATAAACATATAAATATTTAATATTTAATATTAATAAATAATAAATAAAATTAAAAATTACATAAAATATAAATAAAAAACTATTAACAATAATTAAAAGATCCATAACATTAAATGCAATGAACTTAGGCTTTATTTTGAGCGTCAATAACCAATTTCTTATTAAATAATTGTCACCGACCAAAATGCTTTGGATTTCTACTCCACGAATTTTGGTAAATTCATACTGCGTGTGAATTACGAAGGTGGAAGGAAAAGCTTAAAATAATAGTATTGATGTTGATGTGATCAAGCATCCTATGTCATTTGGAATGTGCTTTAAATTCACAGGAAGAGAGAATATTTGCATCATTTTTCATTCATCCTTTTAAATTGGTGTATCAATAGGCAATCTTCCGAGAAGTCTATTCACTCAATAATAGGAAAAATAATAGTTTTGATTTCTTAAAAATAGGCAAAAAAATAGTTCAATTTTCTAAAAAATAGCCAAAATAGTAGTTCATTTCACTTTTCTTCAAAATCCATCAATAACACACCAAACTTTTTAGCCAATCATATTCACAAAAATATTTTTTGATTGGTTGAAAGCTAACTTATTAATCACTAAATAAGTAAGAAAAACGAAACTCATTGCAATAGTGTTGACTAACGGCAAGTACTAATAAAGAAGTGATGATATATAGATAATTAAAAACATATGATTTATGGATGTATTTTTTATAGTTTTGTAATGATGGAATTTGTATATGTATGTCATTTGTTATTTAGTTTTGTATTTATATAGAGGAAATCTTTTGAGACATTTATATAGTGTTAGATGGTTCATTCTTGTATAAAGTTTTACTTGTTTATCTAGCCCTTTATCCAATTTCAAGTGTACACATGTTTATACCTAGCACTTACCTAATTCATATGATTACACATCTTTATTTTTTACCTATGTATTTGATTATCAACTACATGCATGCTTATATATTCATCTAAATGTCTTGTATTTTGATTTGGCACATTTTTTGCTCCAGAATAGTATTCACACATGTTCATCTAGTAATTATGCATTTTGATCAGGGCCTTTATATGCTCTAGGATGAGTTTGCAATCCCAAGGATAGTCGTGTAGGAAAACACTCATTGCACCCTTATTCAAATTCAAAATTCAAAATTTGGTTGACTAGCCCCTTTAGCTTTCCTAACCAAAGTTGTCTAAACACATATTTGCAAGATCTAATATTATGAGCTAGTAGTTAAGGAAATTTATTGCATTTGCATGTTTTCTATCATCCTAGATCATTGATAGAATAATTAATAGGGAAATGCTTTGTTCTTGGTGTACTAAAATTATATTTATGATTGATTTAGGTGAAAGCTCCTTGTGACCTATCGACAATCCTTTAAGATATTTTAAATATTGCCAATCTCCTAAGCTAATAGGATGGGAAGCATAGATTAATACCAATAGAGAGTTATAACAACCCCAGTGTTCTACTTAGTAAAATTCCAAAGTTTTCATGTTAAGTGATTAATCCATGATGCCATAACATAGCAATAAAAAAAATTCTTTCCATAATGTAAATTATATTCACATTTGAAATAACACTATTTCCAAGCTTCCATTGCATTTCATTGTAATTTCACAAATCTTTCCATTACATAGATTTCACATTGAATAAACTCTATTCAAGATTACATCCTTCCATATAAATGGGTACAAGATACATACATAGCTCTTTTGAGCTTCATCTGGCAATAGATATACAAACTGGTCCTAATGCCACCGCGAGGGTGCATACATTTTGGATGTCCTCGCTCCCTGGTGCATACACTCCAGTTGTTCCCAAAGTTGGCGCAAACATATGTAAACCTTGACCGCCATCTAATGAGGATAAGCATCACTCAAGCACTTTTTCGCCAACCACGAACTCAAGTGAGGTCCCCTGCACATCTATCACATATGACAAGATGGCCCTACCCTTCGACGAAGAGATTAGTTGGTAAACCCCATAATAATAGCCTATTTGAGCGTAGTGTTGTGTCCTACAAACTAGAACCTAGTCATATGGTTGATTCCCCTACGAGTATGAAAATCCTGAACTAGAATGCATAAAAGGAACACAATGAATTGATAGTGTAACCAGTGACAACTTACACTACTTTGGAAAAAGTATTCTCACTCAGGACTTCGAGTGACAGTCTTCCTATTCACATACACTTCTATAGCTCGGTTTGGATTATGACTGTTCATATACTATGCTTAGGTAATTTCCTTCCATAGGTAGTCCGTAACCTCAAAAATAACCTATTCATTTTTTTCCAAATACAGTGGTATTTCTACCAATAAATTCAAAGCATAAGTTACCCCTTCAATGGATATTCCAATCCCAAGTATAACATATGAGCTTTTTTAGTCTACAAATTAACTTTGCATAAACAATCTATTCCATTCAAAAGACAACCTAGTCCCAAGTATAACTTTATAATCCGAAGTATATCTACATAAGCTTCAACTAATCATAGATTAAATATTCATAGATAACTGACTCCATTCAGTTATATCACATTTAATAAGTGGTTATGATCAAGATTATAATCACATCAATGAATGACCTCAATCAAAAAATACTAATAACAATAGATGATTCCATTTGATAGTACAATCTCCTTAACAAAAAGAGTTATACAAAAGAGTAGAATCTTGTCAACAATATGACTTTGTCTCAAAAGTGTAAAGCATCTAATCAAGTAGCAACTCTAACTCAATAGGTAATCTCACCTATGGTTCCAAGCATATAGTATTCCATAAACTCAAGTGATTAACTTAATCACATAGGTGAGTTTTAACTTTGATATATTCTAATCCTATGATAAAGTCATCAACCAATGACTAGTCCAATTATATAGGTTAATCTAACCCTATATGTTCCAATCAAGACCAAATGATCAAGCCAACCAAGTAGGTTAATCCCAATCTATACCTATTTCAATGAGTCATCAAGTACATATCCCAACCTAGTAGGTAAATCTTAACCTAAGGCTTCATTCTTTAATCAAATAAACTTCTCGACCCAAATAGGTTATTCTAAACCTAGGGTTTCATTCTAGTGTAAAGTATGATCAATAGATCATTCAAGTAAGGATAATTGATGTGGTATGCATAACGTCACATCATATCTTTCATAGCTTCACTTTTGTTGCAATGCTAACCTTAACATTCCCAAGGTTTCCTAGCATAATAAGCTATAGTGTCAAGTCACTTCATGACGTTGATATAATTTGCATTATACATGTAGTGTTACTACCTATGTATAGAAAAATCATTGTCTAAATCCCTATATAGGGTATATAGGAGTATTAAGACACTTCCTTAAGTTATTCATGTTTCATCATTCCTAGTATGTAATACTAATGATAAACATACACTCTTATTATGGAGTGTGTATAAACACTTCATAGGAAAGCATGTAAAAAAAATTATTTTCCTTTCCAAAGCAAATGCTATGATTTCCTAATGCAAGTATTCTCAAGCAATTCAAAATTAAGTAACCAAAACTTATTCTTTCATAATAAAAGACAATAAAAAGAAGACTAGATCCTCATGCCTGTAATACACTTGATCGAATTGACTAACTTGATGCACAACCTTCCAATGAAATCTTGCTAGCCTTCACTTTTCTACTCAAAGCAATACTTCACTAAATCCTCTTACACAAGATAACTCTATGCTCTCACAAAGTAACTCTAAGCTCTCACAAAATATAACTCTTAGAATATTTGCAGCAAAATAAACTTGCAAAATTGTGTGTCCCAAATGAGAGATCTAACCCATCTATTTATACAGAATATTGAGACTTTGATGCCTAAAGAAAAGGTATGCTAGTTGACACCACTCTAGCATGCAGATCGACTCACCTCTCACAACAAAAGGGTGGCAAAAATCTATGTGAAAGCTTAGCTTGGTATTCTACAGATCGACCTCCTTTTCTTGACAACAACACAAGACTATTTCAATATGCACATGCTCAATAGATGAGAATCAAATTTCAAAACATGATAGACTTCTATAGGAAAGATTATTCAATACATGGTGTTAGGTTTCAGCATCTTTCCCTATTCTTATGCCCAAGGAAATAGTCAATACAAAGTAGGCAACACATATTCAAGGTCGACTTATTCATAGTCTTTTCATTCGACAAAGACAAGATGAATCGACTCCACTAAAATAGCGTTCAAACTATGCTTTGACTAGCATGTTATTGTTGTGGTCTATATCCCTTATTCATGCGTTTAAATCATTTTGCACAAAAGACTAAATGATTATTATTTCCATCATTTTAATCATTGGGGATATATGTGTTTAAACACTTAGCATTGTGCTTTGTATATGCAACGTTATAATTATACTATATCGACCTTACCAAATAGTCAACACATCAACCAACGTGTATGTACTAGTGTTTGCATATCACAACGCCATATATCATGCTTATATAGCATATCATAGTCAAAACCTGCACTTTATAATATATACCTAGCGCTATATTTCTCTTGCATCGACCAAACATATGCTTCTATGGATCAGATTCTATTCTTTGCATATATGTGTATAAATCGACTTTCAATAATTTGCATTCTATATACAAATCGGCCTTTATACTTGGACTATTCCATTTTCCACGCGCCATGTGTATATGCTACTTATGAGGCTTTGCATATGCCTTCTCACATATAATGGCATGGCCATTTACTCTCTATGTGTTGGCTTTTATCTTATATACTATATATATATATTATGTATGCATGTATAGATACATTGACATATTCCTTATATATACATACATTTATAATAATATATATTCATAGATATATTTATATATATTCCCCCAGACTTATCGAAAGTATTAGTTTCCAACTAATACATAAATATAATCATATTTATTTATTTATCAAAATCATTAACAAATGAGTTCATCATGTTAACCATTTGATATACGAATGAATATATCCATGTTATCATTTTCACCAACAATACCACATGTGTATATACATACACATATAAACATATCGTGTTACCATTTCTTATTAACCTAAATACATTCAATTGCACAATCAAGCACATATACAATTACCATCTTATTGATAGGAAATATATGTGTGATGTATATATACATATATACATACATGTCACGTTGTCCCTTCGATAACACCATGCTCATAAGCAACCCATTCATAAGAGTGCATAGGCATGTCTACTTATGTACTCTCATGTACATGCTCCTCCATGCATATAGGCTATCATTGACATGCATATGCATACATATATATACATTCAACATATGTTTTCCTCATCAATCAGGCATTGTAACATAAGGAAGAACTCATAAGCTCCAAACATATAAAAATCATCCAATAATGCATTCAACAACAATAAAGACCCTTACTAATGCAAACACATCATGTCTAAAGGATGACTTACCAATTCCCAACAATATGACTAGACTCAACCATTCTACTCTGAGTGTGTGTGTGTAAGCTCAATTAAGTTTCATTTAGGGTTACTCGACCAATCACTTCTCTTGAGTGATACTTCCCCTCCCTTTTGTAGGATTGAACCTGTCCCTACAACCAGCTTAGCACATTTGCAATGGTAGTTAGACATTCATAATAAATCCACATGCATCATAAAACTTTAGCATAATCATATAGAAATGTATGTTCTTCATCAATGTAAACATGTTTACTCTTTCAAAGCCACTTTTAGCATTTATCAACACTTCACATAATACCTATTTCAGTATTCCATTCTTTTAGCAAGCATGTCAAAATCATGATTGCATTTATCATCCTTTTTACCTGTGAAGGTAAAAGTAAATCAGCAATAACAAGACGACGAGTGACATACTTCCCCCTTGTGAATCATCATCTTCGATGATTCTTAACATATAGTCAAATAAAGGTTTTACTTACCCTTTCTAAATCATGTAAGAATTATAAAATAATATTCCCTTTTAACATCACTCCTTGCAATTTTGACCTTCCTGGACCTTGCATCAAGTGTTCTTGTTAACACGTAGGGAGAACTTGTGTGCCTTACACGTACTTTCTCTCTCAAAGAGCTTTATACATTATAATCATATTACCTCATATGTACATCCTAAGTACAATAGTAACTATATACCTCATAACACTTATGTCACAGTGACTGGAAAACACGTTCTCATTCGCCAATGAATTCATCCTTAGTGTAACCCAAATAGATAAGGAATGTTGGTGTATTGTACACTACATTGTGGGTCCCATCCTTCCCTTTAGTATTTACACCTTCAGTAACTCAGAAGCCGAGTCCATTCATCACTTACACATCCATTTTCCTTAATCATAAAAGTATTTCTCTTGACTACTATCCATCTTTGAGCATAACATTGCTCTTGGATACTTGTCTATTCTGAACATAACGATACTGCTTCATATTTCAAGCTTTGTATCAAAAAAAAATCTCATTGATCTTTCGATCATCTATTCCATTTGACAACCTTTATGATCTAAGGTTAACCCCATTTCTTATCCTATTTCAGCCTAATAGAGTTTTCAACCTTCCTTTCCATACAACGGATCAAACCTCAATGATAGAAGTTTATAAGTATTCGACAAATCGTTCAAGATTTTTGTTTAACACTTTTTCCTATCTGGCTATAATAATATATTGAGCATCCATTCAATTGAATGTCTCATAATATAATCTTGGTTTATAAAACCTTATCATTATTCGCTTGTTCTCATATGAGATAACCTTCTCAGGGACACTAAGTGACTGCTTCACGCAATATATTATTTAGGACTAGTATCCTATAATTCAAAATCCCATCCAACATTGGTTACCTTGGTAAGTCTGTCCACCATAACATTATGTCAGTTCCATCGACATAGATAGATTAATCTATCTTGTGTTCTACCACTTCCCTTTTGGAATCTCAAGAGATTATTCACGTCCTGCCAATGACGACATCTTGTTTTCATTTCCTAGCATACTAGACAATAACTTGCTACCTTCCTTGCAACATCTTACTCTATCTTTCTCCAATTTATAGTGGTTCCTCATCCAACAAATAATTTTGTCATTTCAATGTCCTGAATATGACATCAATTCCCTTATTTCATTCCTTAATCTCCCAAAATTTTGGGGCACATAGGCTCTTTTACATCCCATATTTTTCTATTTTGACTAAGTGAAAACCTATTTCAAGGACTCAAGCCACATAAGTATAATGGTTAGATATCTTGCAGAGATAAATCTCCTTCATCCTAGGACATCCATACCTTGGATTTCATTTGTCCTTTGATTATTTTTAAAATTGTAATTCAATTTTTAGCTCAATCTATCTTTTCCAATGAGCATTGGTACTAATTCAAGTAATAATCCTCGTTCAATCATGTTGGTTCCTAAAAGATATCAAATTTATTTGCACACTTAATTACCAAGCATGAACGATTCTTAAAAACATGATTTTTTAGATCTTTCCTTGCCTATCCCATAGGCAATGATCTTCCCTTTCATGATCAAGTAATCTACCCATCCTTTTCTAAGGCACTAATGATAATAGCAATTGATTTTACAATCAAATATATATAAGGTATGGTGTGATAATAGGTCATAATCCTTGACATTTCCGCTATCTTTCTCCAAAAATTCCAATACCTTACCCTTGTGGTCATGAAATATATGACTTAATTGACATCATGACTTACAAAGAAGTCAAAAGTTCTTCCAAATCGAAAATATGTTTATGATTTTTGTTGGGTGGGTTCTTTATCTGAGTCAATCCACTCTCTTTCTTCCCCCCTTAGTGTTTCCACAACATTCGATCAACTCAAAGTTGAACTCCTAGCAAACATTTGCTTTCTCGAAATCATTTACCATTCCTTGCTGTTGGATTTCTATTTCCTTTTTCTTTCCTCCATGGCATGCCTTGAATGTGCTTTTTCCAAACTTAGATTCATCATTGATCTCTAATCTCATATATTCAACATTTTGGATCGTCAAATAAGAGATCTAATGAATAATCAATAACTTTACAAGTTAAGAGGCACTCTAATATTCCAATTCTCTTTTCCATGTATACCAATATCCTTTTTGTGGAGAAAATTCCATATCCACAAAGCTTCTTTTGTTGATGTGTCTTCAACTTAGACCATTGTTTTTCTTACAAATTCTTCTGATCTGACACATAGTGTCACTCAGTATCCCATTTCCTTTTGGAACCTCTAAACATATGTTTATTTCTATTGGCATGTTGGTTTGTTTAATCTACACTTCTACCAAACTTAGTACTAACCAAACCTTTTTCAGACAATTCGATTTACCTTTCAGGTTTCTTTCTCACAATCACCTTTCCAAGTGACTTTGTCCTAATTCTTGGTAACTTTCTCATAACCTTAAGTACTCTAAAGTTGCTTGGTTTCTTTTTCTCATCTTAAACAGAACTCCAAATTGATCTCGTCAATTTTGGTTGGTGGAACCATGTCCACTTCATTGATTTACTTCATTTCTAACCATTCTGGTCTCTTCCCTTATTCCAAGGTACTAACTTTTCTCGCAAAAACTTAACTTTGTTCAAAATAAAAAAAATTCAAGGGTTATCCAACCTCTTGGACACCTCCTTTGTTGATTTAGATTCACTAAATGTTGACTTACTTTGTTTTGAAGTTCCTATTTATGCCAATAATTCATACTCATAGATTTGTAGTATTCTTACTAAATCCAATAATCCTCAACTCCTTGCAACTATTGGTCGCTTCCAATAAGGGGTTATCTTTATCTATCCTGCAGTCATTTAGCTATTTTGTTGGGTGTAGATACATATTGGTTATCCTTCATAACCTTCCTACATAACCTGATTGCATAATCTTCTACAATCCAAGGGGGACATCATAATGAGTTGGAGTTTTCAATTCCAAGGATGACTCTTATCTAGTCCCAAACTTAAACAAGTTTCTTGGAATATTATCTTCCTTTTTATTTCCCCATGTTCTATTCTCTTGCCATCTTGGAATAAGAAATTTTCAACCCTTATCTTCTGATAAGGTTTATGTTTAACTTATGTAATGAGCCCATAGGCTCCAAAGTTAAATTTGGTAGCTCTTATACCACATGTAACAACCCTGGTGTTCTACTTAGTAAAATTCCAAAGTTTTTACGTTAAGTGATTAATCCATGATGCCATAACATAGCAATAGAATTTTTTATTTCCATAATGTAAATTACATGCTTATTTGAAATAACACTATTTCCAAGCTTCCATTACATTTCATTGTAATTTCATAAATCTTTCCATAACATAGATTTCACATTGAATAAACTCAATTTTATTCAAGATTACATCCTTCCATATAAATGGGTACAAGATACATACATGCTCTTATGAGCTTCATCTCGCAATAGATATACAAATTGGTCTTGATTCCACTGTAAGGGTGCACACATTTTGGATGTCCCCACTCCTTGGTGCATACACTCCAGCTATTCCCAAAGCTGGCACAAACATCCGCAAACCTCATCCACCATCTAATGAGGAGAAGCATCACTCAAGCGCCTTTCTACCAACCACAGACTCAAATGTGGTCCCTCGCACATCTTTCACATAACAAAGATGGACATACCCTTTGACAAAGAGATTGGTTGGTAAACCCCATAACAATAGCCTATCTGAGCTTAGTGTTGTGTCCTACAAACCACAACCTAATCATACGGTTGATTCCCCTACGAGTATGAAAATATTAAACTAGAATGCATAAAAGGAACATAGTGAACTGACAATGTAACCAATGGAAACCTACAAGTGCTACTTTGGCCAAAGTATTCTCACCCAGTACTTCGAGTGACAGTCTTCCTATTCACATACACTTCTATAGCTCGGTTTGGATTATCACCGTTCATATACTATGCTTAGGTAATTTCCTTCCATAGGTAGTCCCTAACCACATAAATAACCTATTCCCTTTTTTTCCAAAATACAATGGTATTTCTACCAATAAAGTCTAAGCATAAGTTACCCCTTCAATGGATATTCCAATCCCATGTATAACATACGAGCTTTTCTAGTCTGCAAATTAACTTTTCATAAACAAGCTATTCTCTTCAAAATACAACCTAGTCTCAAGTATAACTTTATAATCCAAAGTATAGCTACATAAGCTTCAAATAATCATAGATTAAATATTCATAGATAACTGACTCCATTTAGTTATATATCACATTTAATAAGTGGTTCGCATCAAGATTATAGCCACATCAATGAATGAACCTCAATCAAAGAATAACCATAACAATAGATGATTCCATTTGAGAGTGTAATCTCCTTAACAAAAAGAGTTATACAAAAGAGTAGAATCTTGTCAACAATATGACTTCATCTCAAGAGTGTAAAGCATCTAATCAAGTAGCAACTCTAACTCAATAGGTAATCCCACCTATGGTTCTAAGCATATAGTATTCCATAAACTCAAGTGATTAACTTAATCACATAGGTGAGTTTTAACCTTGATATATCCTAATCCTAGGATAAAGTCATCAACCAATGACTAGTCCAATTATATAGGTTAATCTAACCCTATATGTTCCAATTAAGACCAAATGATCAAGCCAACCAAGTAGGTTATTCCCAATCTATAGGTTTCAATGAGTCATCAAGTACATATCCCAACCCAATAGGTAAATCTTAAACTAAGGCTTCATTCTTTAATCAAATAAACTTCTTGACCTAAATAGGTTATTCTAAACCTAGGGTTTCATTCGAGTGTAAAGTATGATCAAGTGATCATTCAAGTAAGGATAATTGATGTGGTATGCATAACGCCACATCATATCTTTCATAGCTTCACTTTTGTTGCAATTCTAACCTTAACATTCCCAAGGTTTCCTAGCATAATAAGCTATAGTGTCAAGTCACTTCATGGCGTTGATACAATTCACATTATACATGTAGTGTTACTACCTATGTATAGATACATCATTGTCTAAATCCCCGTATAGGGTATATAGAAGTATTAAGACACTTCCTTAAGTTTTTCATGTTTCATCATTCCTAGTATGTAATACTAATGATAAAAATACACTAGATTATTAAGGATTATGTATAAACACTTCGTAGGAAAGCATAAAACAACTTATTTTCCTTTCCAAAGCAAATGCTATGATTTCCTAATGCAAGTATTCTCAAGGAATTCAAAAGCAAGCAACCAAAACTTATTCTTTTATAATAAAAGACAATTAAAAGAAGACTAGATCCTCATGCATGTAATACGCTTGATCCAATTGACTGACTTGATGCACAACCTTCCAATGGAAGCTTGCTAGCCTTCACTTTTCTACTCAAAGAAATACTTCACTATATCCTCTTAACAAGATAACTCTATGCTCTCACAAAGTAACTCTAAGCTCTCACAAAATATAACTCTCAGAATATTTGCAGCAAAATAAACTTGCAAAATTGTGTGTCCCAAATGAGAGAGCTAGCCCATCTATTTATACAGAATAATGATACTTTGATGCCTAAAGAAAAGGTATGCTAGTTGACAACACTCTAGCATGCAGATTGACTCATCTCTCACAACAAAAGGGTGGCCCAAAAATATAAGTGAAAGCTCAACTTGATATTTTACAGATCGACCTCCTTTTCTTGACAACAACACAAGACTACTTCAATATACACATGCTCAATAGATGAGAATTGAATTGCAAAACATGATAGAATTCTATAGGAAAGAGTATTCAATACATGGCACCAGGTTTCAGCATCTTTCTCTATTCTTATGCCCAAGGAAATAGTCAATACAAAGCAAGAAACACATATTCAGGGTCGACTTAGTCATAGTCTTTTCATTCAACAGAGACAAGATGAATTGAATCCACTAAAATAGCGTTCAAACTATGCTTTGACTAGCATGTTATTACTATAGTCTATATCCTTTATTCATACATTTAAATCACTTTGCATATTAGACTAAATGATTATTTGTTTCCACTGTTTTAATCATTGAGGATGTATGCATTTAAACACTTAGCATTGTGCTTTGTATATGCAACATTATAATTATACTATATTAACCTCACCACATAGTCAACACATCAACCAACATGTATATACTAGTGTTTGCATACAACATCACTAAATACCGTGCTTATATAGCATATTATAGTCAAAACCATGCACTTTATAATATATACCCAGCATTATATTTCTCTTGCATTAACCAAACACATGCTTCTATGGACCAACTTCTATTCTTTGCATATATGTGTATAAATCGGCCTTCATTACTTTGCATTCTATATTACAAATCGGCCTTTATACTTGGACTGTTCCATTTTCCACACATCATGTGTATATGCTACTTATGAGTCTTTGCATATGCCTTCTCACATATAATGGCATGGCTATTTACTCTTTATGTGTTGGATTTTATCTTACATAATATATATATCTATTATGTATACATGTATACATACATTGACATATTCCTTTATATATATATATATATATATATATATATATATATATATATTCATATATATTTATATATACTTCCCGAAACTTATTGAAAGTATTAGTTTTCAACTAATAGATAAGTGTAATCATATTTATTTGTTTATCAAACTCATTAAAAAATGAGTTCATCGCGTTAACCATTCGATAGATGAATGAATATATCCATGTTATCATTTTCACCAACAATACCACATGTGTATATACATACACATATAAACATATTGTGTTACCATTTCTTATTAACCTAAATACATTCAATTTCACAATCAAGCACATATACAATTACCACCTTATTGATAGGAAATATACGTGTGATGTATATATACATATATACATACATGTTGCATTGTCCCTTCGATAACACCATGCTCATAAGCAACCCGTTCATAAGCGTGCATAGGTATGTCTAACTATGTACTCTCATGTATGTGCTCCTCCATGCGTATAGTCTATAGTTGACATGCATATGCATACATATATACATTCAAAATATGTTCACCTCATCAATCAAGCATTGTAACATAAGGAAGAACTCATAAGCTCCAAACATATAAACATCATCCAAGAATTCACTCAATAGTAATCAAGATCCTTACTAATGCAAACACATCATGTCTAAAGGATGACTTACCAATTCCCAACACTATGACTAGACTCAACCATTCTACTGTGAGTGTGTGTGTGTAAGCTCAGTTTGGTTTCATTTAGGGTTACCCGACCAATCAATTCTCTTAAGTGATACTTCCCCTCCCTTCCGGAGGATTGAACCTATCCCTGCAACCAGATTAGCACATTTACAATGGTAGTTAGACATTCATAATAAATCCACATGCATCATAAAACTTTAGCATATTCATATAGCAATGTATGTTCTTCATCAATGTAAACATATTTACTATTTCAAAGCCACATTTAGCATTTATCAACACTTTCACATAATACCTATTTTAGTATTCCATTGTTTTAGCAAGCATATCCAAATCATGATTGCATTTATCATCCTTTTTACCTGTGAAGGTAAAAGTAAATTAGTAATAACAAGACGGGGTGTGACAAGAGCAAAATAACAAAAGTTTAAGTCAAGGTCAAGACAAGTTCATGTGTAAAGGACTAGATCACAACCTTTGATTTGTACTAGATTCACAAACTTATGATTTTATGGTCTTCAATGTAAGATCAAAGTCAAAGAATTTATTAAACTACAAGGTCATGTTTTTTGAAACAAAGAAATAGAATATCCTAGAGTCTTTATCAATTATGCAACATTTTTAAACCATAGAGCTAAGCATTCATGCCCTTATTTGCTTTCTAAATATTGCAAGTGCACTTATCAAAATATCAAACTCGACTAGTTTAGTCTATGTTTATTGATGTTTGTGTTTGGATTATATTGGATTAGCCTAGACAAAACCCTTAGGGATTGTTCTTTCCCTTTTCATTTTGGTAAATTTGATCAATCTTACACAACATAATTGTCCTTTCTAGGATTTCTTATCCACATCAGGATTTCCAAATCTATATTTTTTGAGATTACATCTTATTCGTATATTTGAACCCCTTTTCTACTTATGCTTCATTGATTTCTCTTGGTGTTCACTACACTCCCTAGTTATTATCCCTACCCACCCTTATCTTGGCTTTAAGGTTTGTGTTATCTACATATTTTAAAGTATGATTTTTAATGCTATTTGATTCCACTTAATTGCATGTCATTGTTTATGCTAAGGCTTCATGTGATCCTAATTACCCATTAAGAAGGAATCCTCACCTAAACCCTAGTACGACAACCCAATTTAGTAATAGTGGTATATTTGATGGCGGTAATCTTGAGATTTATATAGGTGAAAATATGTTACTTCCGCTACATTTTCTAGTGTAGGCCACTCCACAGTGGCCTTGACCTTCTCTGAATCCATCTTCAAACCTTTCATTGAAATCATGAATCCTAGATATACTAGTTCTTCCTTCATGAAACTACACTTTTTCAAATTATTTAGTAACTTTTCTTCTTTCAACCTCTATAGTACTAATTTGATATGTTTTAAATGTTCTTATTTGGTCTTACTAAAAATTAGAATATCATTCAAATAAACTATTACAAACTTACCCAATAATTTCCTTAATACCTTATTCACCAACCATATAAATGTGCTTGGCACATTAGTTAATCTAAAGAGCATAACAAGCCACCAATGCAATCCCTCATTAGTCTTGAAAGTTGTTTTACATTCATCTCCTTCCCTTAGCTCAATCTAGAAATAACCACTCTTCAAGTCAATCTTAGTGAAATACTTTGCTCTACTTAGACAGCCCATGATATCATCTATACTTGGCAACAAGAATATATATCTTACAATTATTTTATTCATTGTTGTTGAATTTGTATGTATTCTCCGCTCATTGTCCTTCTTGGGTACTCATATCATCAATACACACATGGGATCAAACTCTTATAGATCAAACCTTTCCTTTATAACTCATGCACCTACCTAATTAGCTCATTTTTCTCTACTATTGTCATTCTATGTGCCTCTTTATTTGAAAAACTAGGTCTTGGAATCATATACATGTGATGATTGATACTCCTTACTAGTGGCAACCCTTTTGACATATTGTCAGATATGTCTATTCTTGCATTCTCCCAATAATTTTTATATTTTTTTAATGCTTCCTAATCAATCCCAATAGCACTCCCTTCATTTTTATTTTTGAATGCATTAGAAATTAGTGCAAAACAAACATTTTCATTCCTTAGTCCATCCAAAAACTTCCTTCCGTCTATCAAGCATATCCTAGAATTTCTACAAACTTGATCTTCTCTATCCTTTAGTGGCATTAACATTTGTCTTCAATCATTCCTAGTTATAGTATATGTGTTTTCTCCCATCATGTATAACATGTCGATCAAATTTTTAAGGCATCCCCAATAGTAGGCAACACACATCCATTGTCATTATATTTCACAAGACTTCATCATGGTAACTCCCTATTTTAAATCTTACCCAACCTTGCTCATTTACCATCACCTTATGTTATCTCTACGACCAAATAAATGTGTAAGAGTTTGGGTGTTCCTACCTCTTAAAGTTTAATTTTTCAACTATTTCTTATGATGCCAAGTTTTTTGTGTTTCCACTATCAATGATCACCTAGCAACATTTCTCCCCTTCTTTGCATCTAGTTCTAAACAAGTTCTTTCTTTGTACTAGTCCTTCTCCCTTAGGATGCTTCATCAAATCCCTTATCAGATCATTAGTGATTCTCCATGTTTGGTTTTAGCATGTAGCTCATATGACTTGCAAAGTTTCTCCCCAAATATAATTTTAGCACTTATTTCTAGCCACTCTCCTTAGTCTTGAAAGAATTCAAATTTTCATTATGCTCTTCTTCTAACTTGAAGCATTTTCCCTTGAAGGGTCCCTTATCATCCCTTCTGTGTCTTTCTCTTCCTCTCTAGTATCCATATTTGTGGTAGTAGTTGCTATCTTCCTAGCCTTTGCAGTAAGTTCCATGACTTCTTTCTTCATTGTAGCAAGCAACATTGCCTTTGTAGTTGAAATTATCATCTCCTGTCTTCTTAGTAGGTTCTTCTATCACAGAACCACGACCTATCCCTTTTGGACCTCTCCCTTTTTCATCTATTGATTTGTATAGTTTCCAAACCTCTTTTTCAACTTTCCTTCCACCTTGATCGCAAATTGGTATGCTTCTTCTATAGTGGTCAATTTGACTAAACTCAACTTTTCTTGAATACTTTCCCTAATACATTGATGTATCTTGCAACCTTCTCTTTTCCCACCTCAGTGTGCCCTGTCCTAATAATTAATTAATGAGTTCTTTGGTGTATTCCTTCATATTCATATCCCTTTGTCTCAAACTTTGCAATTTCCTCAGAAGTTCCAACTCATAGTCCATTGGTATGAATTGTCTTTTCAATTTTGCAATCATCCTCTCCTATTCTTTTATTCTTTCCTTTTCAACCCTATTTATTTTTTGTTGTGCTTCCTTCCACAAAACAATAGCATGTCCTTTTAGCTTTTTTATTTACAAACCTAACTCTCTTGGGGTCTTCAATATCCTCCTACTTAAAGTTATCATCTCACTCATTTATCCAATCAATCAATTCTTTTGGATTTAGATCACCATAGTAGTTTGGAACTTCCATTGTGGGATAGGTTTTTGAGGAAAACATGTCTATTTTTATGGATTAACTCATTTTGGATTTGAACATTATTGATTTATCAACTTTGGGGATCCCCAAGCGTATGGTCCCTAATTTTGTTATCTTGGATATTGTGGCCAAGGTGCATTACATTGGTTATTGTTCCATGCAGGTTGAGGATGCCAAGAGGAATTGGAATTTTGACCAAAGGAAAAATTATTTATAGGTCATTGTCCCATGTAATTAACCTCTTCCTCAATTATAGTGGACTTTTTCTTTGAATTTCTAATTGTCTATAGTAGGTCACATTGATTAGTTTTATGGTCCTTATCCTAGAGTTGATAAATGTCTATTTTTCCTAGGGGACATTCTCTTAGCAATTTTTTATTCATGCATCTGGGGAAATGATGGAAAGTATATTTTTGTTTCTATTTTTAGCTTGGATTTCATCAAGAGTAGTGTTCAATTGGACAAGGATACTAGTTTTTAGGTTTGTTCTCTTAATTGACCTATCTAATTTGTTCCTCTTATTAGACTATTATTTTTTATTCCTCCTCTAGTTATGGATTAAATCCTATAGATTGCAAATATTTCTTCAAGGCATAACTTAGTAGTGTCTTCATTCCCCATTAAGTCAAGGGCTCATCATGAGTCTTCTTCCAAACCTTTCAAAAAAATGAATGACTTCAACAAGTATGATGTTTTCACAACCACAACACTTCAACATAAAAAAAGAATCTATCTAAATGGACTTCTATACTCTCTTACTCTTTTTTATTAAGATGGAATAGTTCTTCCTTTCTATCATTGATCCTATGCAATAATCTTGGTATTTATCTAAGAACACTATTTCCATCTCTCGCCATGAGCCAATTGACACAACGGTCAATCCCATAAACCATCACATTATTGCATCCTTTAAAGTAGAAGGGAATAGTTTTAAATTTTGATTGTTATTTTGTAATCATTTCTCTGGCAAAGAATCTTAAACTCAAAGAGAAATTGATCTAGGTCCTCTAATGATAAACCTCAAAATTTAGGAAGATCGACAAGGGAGATATTTTCATGGGGACATCTTTATTTTTGTTCAAATTAATTGGATAGGTGAATTTTATTTCAACCATCCTTGCCTCCCATCAATTGTGGTTATTTATTTCTCCATCTTTCATGATGTTAACTAGGTTGTTTTTATAGATTTCCTCAAAGGTTTTTTTACGGGTCTAAGGTGGGTCTCGAAAGACAATGTTCATGGGTTTCTTCAACTAAAACTCCTTTTTGGTTCTCTTTTTCATATGTTTGTGGTTTGGGAATTTTGGAAATGAATTTCTTGTTGGGTCCTCTCTTTTTGACTGGATGTAGAGAAAGAAGATGTCTTTTTTAAAAAGATTAAACTATTTGAATTCTTAATAATACAAGTAGTGTAATAACACATTATCCCCAACGAAAATTCCAAAAAGTGAAAAATTATAGTCAAGTCTCGTACTTTAATTAATTAATCATCATTTTGACCAAGGTGTTGTCCTAGGCTATCTATAGAAGGATTTTAGATATATAATAGATGCTAAATTTTGTCAAAGTGGAGAATTATTATGCTTGAAAGGAATGTTAACTCAAAAGAAATTAGAATTATAATCTACAAAGAAATAAGGAATGTAACCCACAAAAATAAGAAAGTTAATTAAAATATTGCTAAAACAAAATGGAATTTATTTAACTACTAAAATGTTGATAGTAAAATCTAAACTACTCTATCTTTTTTCTTCTTCTCTAAATAAATATTTCAACATAGCATGAAATATTTCAATAAATTTCAACTTCTAAAGAATTATTTTGACACAACATAAAAATAACAATTTATTTTGGATCCTATGAAATACACAATCTTTTGCATAAACACATACTAACAAAATAGCATAACATATATTATAGATAATATAGATGACATGGAAATAACATAGATAACATTAATATATTAAACATATTGAACACATTAAACCTATAGGTTATAAAGAATATGAACACAAGATATACAAACATAAACTCAATGAAAACTAAAATGCTTATCTTTACTATACACTCTAAATCCTAAATTGAGTGGCCAACTCGATAGAGGTTTGAATTCCTCCACTCACAAAATCATTAACAACATGACAATTCACCTCACAACAAGATCTTTACTAAAAGAGGTTATCTATTACTTATGTCTCAAAAAATATTAGTTATCAAATACTAGAGCTTTCTTTACTGATTAATAGAAAGGTATATAAAATATAACCCATTTCCAAGATTATGGCATCATGGAAACATGCCTTGATGTCATTAAAAGTTTGTTACATTAATTTCATAAATAAATTTAAAGTTGCATTAAATGAAAAATAGTTCAACTTTCTGAGATAACTATCATAAAATAGGAGTCTTAATCTTCAAAGAGTTAGTATTTTGGTGGAACTCATAGCTTCAAGAAAAATAGGACATCTATCTCCAAAATTATTTTCGTAGAGACCCAGTCTATGATAGTTTCGGAGATGCTTCAAGGATGTTGAAGCTTTACAGATGTGGCATTCCAAAACTCGTCTCCTTCTTATACTCGTATCATCTTTGAAAAATACATCTTTTAACACATGACTATTAGCATTAAAATAATTATTAATATAGAAATATCAATGAGTATACATACATTAATATTTAACTAAGATTACAACAAATATATTATATAACTTTGTTAAATTAAGAATGATAAGGGTATATGGAGGTTGGTAAATGGTTAAAAATGGATAATTTAGTTCTAATACAAGGATAAATATTCATACCTTATTGACTACAAATGAGTATTTAATAAAAATTAATAGTAGATGGTTCTTTTGAAAGTTACAAGGCATGATTGGTGGCAAAAGGATACTCCTAGGTTGATGGAGTTGATTTTGGTAAAATTTTCTCTTTTTTGTTCTATTATATTTCTTCTTTATATTTTCTTATGATTTGTAGGTGGACCAAATGGATGTTAAAACTACTTTCTTTCTTGGGTATATTGACAAAGAGAGATATAAAATAGCTTAACATTTTTATGGTAAAAGGGGGGAATAATTTAGTTCATAGGTTGAAATGGTCATTCTATGGTCTAAAGAAGTTACCTCAAATTTGGTGTTGAAATTTAAATACTTTTTCATTGGACCTTGGCTATGTTAGGAATGCATATGATCATTGTGTTTATTTTAAATTAATTGATGATCAATTGTTAATCATTATCATGTATGTTGATGAAATGTTTATTATAAATAGTAAGGGAATGATTAAGGAGTTTAATACTTATTTATATGGTGTCTTTGATAATGAAGTGTTTTGGGGATATGAAATACATTTTAAATATTAAGATTAATAAGGATCTAATGATATTTTTTCCCCTTAGTTAGAATAAGTATAATTAGATTATTTTCTAAAGGTTTATGATGCATGACTATGAGCCATTTAACATTCCCTTACCTATCAATATTAATTTATCATTAGATTTATTGGCACTCAATCTAACAATACATTTTTTTTTAGTCCAAGGCCCCATGTTCCTTTGGCCTCATTTTCCCATCATTTATAATCAATCTGAGAAACATCCCTCCTTTGGTCCAATTTTCATAAGTATTGTTCCTTTTCATCCCCTATTTTTATATCAAATGTCAAAAGTTGAAAAAATCTAATAAATTAGGAAGTATAGAAGTATTTTGGTCAAATTCTAAAGTTTTGGCATAGTTGCAAAGTTTTAGTAAACTTCCAAACATATTTTTCTCATCCAATGTCTTGTCCTAACAATTGGTCCCACATGAAATTTTTGTAATGTTTATCAAGTCATTGTTCCTTCCATTTTCCTTTGTTCCACCTATTTGGAGGATTTTGAGGGAAATATAGACTTATATTTTCCCTCCCAACCTCTCATATTCTTCCCCATCAAATCCCTACAATCTTCCATTTCCTCTCCTTTCTAGAGTTTTATATTTTATTTAGACTTTATTTTTCCCATCCATCTCCTTCGCTTCCCTCCTCTAGTTTTGAATGTATTTCCAAAAGGATTTCTAATCCATATTATGGAATTCCTTCCCACCTCTGAAAATCCAAGCCTGCCATTCCCCAATCCATTTCCACATTTTCTTCCACTTCTATTTTACAAAATTCTACTACAACTTTAGAATTCATCCAATTCTCACATCTAGTTCCACTATGAAACTTTGAACCTCCCATCCTTCCATATTTTTCAATATTCCTTTTGTTGATGGCTTATGGGAAACTTAGTTCATGGGGGGACCACTTGTGCTAAACTGAGTAACCTCTAGGTTTTTTAAAGAATTCGGATCCTTCTATAATGGGGGGTTTAGAATGGGAAAAGGAAGCAGATATAAAAAAATAAATTTTAATCTAAGGCAATGCACCAAGAGTTAAGTATGGGCATGTTAAATCTTTCTTTCAGATGAGATTTAAGGGCCTGTTTAGCAATCTACATGTTCGGAAATAACATAAAGTATAGATGAAAACCCAAGCAGTCTATTAAATAACATAAAATAACTTCCATACACATTCACTAACAACAAGAATCCAAGACATGGTCTTAATCAATAAACTTATATTGAAATTATAGAAGTTCTACAAATAAACTACTCAGTACAATAACAACACAGTATAATGTTTTGTCAACTAACTAAGAAACAAAAAGGCCAAAAAAATGGCATAGTCTGTGAATCTTAATACAATAATTAATCAAAAAAATAAAAAGGCTTGATGTCTTTCCACAATTTTCTGTGTATTCTCCAAACTCATTTTTAGAAAGTTGAAGCAATATATATAAAAAAAAATCCCACTGCACGAGAGCCAACAATAGAAAAGATTCCCAAGCACAAGCAATAATGTTTGTCACAATAATTTCCCAAGGACATTGCAACAGAAAAGATTCCATAGAATGCAGTCACCTTTGAACAAGATTCATCCCTCTGCAAATGATGACTGTCGCTCGGCCACAGAGTTGGTTAGGACACATGGCGACATGACATGGCTTTTCATTCATTCTTCCCTTCCTTGCAATGAAATTCCCTGTGGAGAAGACACATGGAGGAGTAGATTTGTCTTGAGCATTGACTGTGGGGTTCGCCAAAATGGTGCCCACGGAATGATGCTACATGGCATGCGGGTGGAGCTTGGTAGAGAAGTAAAGGGGAGTGGGCTCACAAAGGCTCGTACTGCTGACATGTGGGGACATGGCAGGGCTCAACAAAGAAGCAAAGGAGGAAATCCTTCCAAGGATCGTGTGGCGGACACGTGGAGCAAGTAGGTGAAACTTCTTCAAAAAGGGCCTAGAGTTATACAAACATATGAGGCGTGGATTGAGGCTTATCAAAATAATAACATCAACCCGAAGGGAGTTCTAGGGGTTTTCATTCCATAGCTTTTGGCAACTACTATGAGCGTTGCACCTGTGAAATGGGAATCCAAAATTTTTGGTTCAAATACCAGAGCCTTATTCAATGGGAAATAGAGTTAGAGATTTGAGAGCGCATTCTGTAGAGGCAACCAATCAGCCTAGGATGGCATCAATATGGCACACAGATTCTCTTGCACCTCATGTAGATCAATTACTTCTTTGAAGGGCAGCTCCATGGATATCTTGGTCCCAGACTCAAGCTAAAAGAGTAGTCGCGCTATTTGATGGGTGATGCCTTCAATGTCCTCAGCAGTGGGGGGTTGATTAGAATTCTAAAAAGTAGATAAATCCTGTTGCTTTTCCTCGATTTTTGTTGCGATATGCTAAGTTGTGGTCACCAACTCATCAGAGAAAAACGGGGAGGGAAAGCCCATCTAAGTCAATTGGGAGAATTTCATCTACATACTGTTCACAGTTTGACTCAATTTTGTCGAGCAATCACTAGCATGGAGGATGGTCGTGTGACAACGAATGAATTATTTTTCCTTCTTGGCTGCTAACCTCTAATCTTCAATCCCTGTGTTCACCAAGTCCTCATTCGCCACCATGTATAACTTGTCTAGCAACTTCTCTGCCTCAGGAACCCTCTCTGCAATGAACTATGGGAATTGTTCAATTTTTCCACGCACCTCTCTACTCAAACTTTCCTCTTCCGCCATGAATTGTAGCGTCAAATGAAGAGTCAAATAGAAAGTATTGACTTTCTCCTAGTAGGAGATATATAGTTGTTGGTCTACTAAAAGGATATCTGATTGAGGAGCAAGGGGTTGGAGAGGATTTTTCAAAAGACCAATTTCCATTTCCCTTGACCCGACATCCTGTATCAGCTCTTCAATTTTCTTGTTTATTGCAGAGAGTTGTCCCTGCAAATTTTCCAACTTGGTGTCCTTGCTTCGCAATAGTTCCACAGCTTGGCTCTGGGTTCTGGATTCTTTTTACAAGGAGAGCTTTACTTCCTGGATCTCTTTTTCAAGTTGAGCTTGTTTTTCTTGGAGCCCTTAATCCTTCTACTGCATTTTCTGCTCCAATTGAACTTGTTATTGTTGAAGCTCTTCGGTTTTTTGTTGCATTTCTCCCTCTTCCCGAGCCAACCATTCTTGTAATTCCTGGTTTTTCTGCTACAGCCCGGCAACTAGGTTGGGATTCAGGGACTGGAACTTTGCAAGTTCCACCCGTAGCTTGGCACTTTCCACCTACACTTGTTGAGATATTCGTGTAATTTTGGCATCCTTGGCCTTTTCTTTCTTCAGTAGGACCTCCATCCTTTCCTTGAAATTTTTGAGCTCCTCTTCCTTCTTCTTTAGTTGGAAACTATGCTTGAGAAAGTCGGTAGTCACCTCTCGCTGGGTTTCCTCCATTATCTCAACTTTGTCTTGCGACCGAGCTGCTTGCAAATCAATTCCCACAGCATGAATCGTGTAATCCTTAGGTTGCATCTCCCCTTGCGGTTTGATGGTGTTTGGAGTCATGGTTAGAAAATGCAATGAACCTTGAACTTCATTGAAGAGGTTCTGCACACATGGCTCAGCAAGCTTTGTCGCATCCTTTTCTTTTCTCTTCCAAACCCTGATATCCTATGTTGCTTTTGTTTTGTTGCCTTCCTCAATAAATTATGTTGGTGATCTAATCAGCTCTCTAGTGAAGGGTGCATCGGGAGGAAGAGAAAAAGGGAAAGAGAGAGTTGTGGTCCTGGATGATGTCTTCTTTGGCAGAGAGACTATTAATGGGGAGAACGAGGGAATGTTATACCAAGGTCCAATTTGGGAAGCAGCGGAAGGACTCATGGGGAGTGGTGGCGGTAGCGAAGATGCAAAGGATTCTATCTATTGGGAAAGCTGAGTCGGAGTTGATATGGTGGTAGCAAAAGGAGTAGCAATGGTAGTTCTAGACTGGGTTGCGACAAAAGGTGGAATAGACCGCGGTGGAGTAAAAGTTGTATGTCTGATTTGGGAGAATTGAGAGAAACCTCCTATGGGCATGGAAGCAGAAAATGAAAGGCTGACACTTGAAGTAATTGGGGGGGCGGATACAACAAAGGTAACCAAATATTGTGAAGTGGGAAGAGAGGCAAAGAAAGATACTTTAGTTGCAAAGGACTTCGATCCTTGGCTCGTTGCAAGCTCTTGTGAGCCTTCTCCAGAAGTTGCATCCATGTGCTGCCTATTATCAGGTGGAGAATTGTCCACCTCTATAATCTCTAAAGTTTTTTAGGCTACCCTGGGTCTTTTCGTAGCCCATGTGCATGGTTGTGAGGCCTCCAACTATGATGTAGTCACCTGCACTCTCAGTGGACCTTTGTTGGGTTGTTCCGTCTCTTTTCCAATTTTTTGCACTTGGGCCATTTTCACCTCCTTTCCCTTCACTATATATGTCTTAGCTTCCTCTAGATCTATATCCTCATCATCACTTGCATCAGTATCTTCATGCCCTCTGTTCCATAGATCATCAAATTTTTCATCCTTGTTTGTCTCTTGGAATGGGGCATTAAGACATTTGGTCTCCTGACAATAAATCGAGAAGTCTGCAATTTTCTCTTCATCCCACTGCCATTGCTTGACCAATTCATTACGGAGGGTGGCCCCCATTTTACACTTGTAATTGGGCTTCTCCAAATATAAATAGAAAGAGATCCATGGCAACCTCCTATCTTCAGTAGGAACATAGGCCAGGTCCACAAATAGACCATCTTGGTCAAACTGTGGATTATGTCATTTTTTCCAGTAAGGCTGGGAGCTGTGAGTCACCTTAACATTCAGGTCTGCTATGTTGTTATCAAGATTATATTTCCATTTGTCACAAATTAATACTAGCCCTAGATGAGCCAGCTTTGCCTCTAGTAGACCATGCATCTACTTTTTTAACATGATTACCCAATCGAAGGTCAAAGGGCATAAGAAAAAACCTTTCTACTTCTTCCTTCTGCAAAAGTTGAATAATCACCAGTTGTTGAAACACTTCAAGGGCCAACACTCTATCTGTAACACATACCGGGAGCCGAAATGGTTCCTCGGTAAAGCTATGTAGCCTAATGAATGTGAAATCCTCCCTAAGAAACCAATCGCAAGGAGGAAGGAAATTTTGCATCCATCTTATTTGCTCGACAAGAAGCCGATAAATCTTGCCATCCTCACTAAAATATTGCAAAATAGAAGTCAAGAAACACTCGAAAAATGTATAGTAATCATAAGTTGTAGAAAGGAGGGGAGTCCACACAGAAACTGACCTTCTTACTTCACTTTCATAAAAAACAACCAAACCCAAGCGGTGACTAAATAATTCAGGGTTCTGGTACAAAAACATGTGAGCAAGGAGAGAAGAAAACCTGAACTTATGTTGCATCTGGTAATCCTTGATTTGGTTCAGCATCTCTCGAACAATGACCTCTATGAAGCAATACCAGAATAGAGAATGTTTTCTTCTCAACTGAAACCCCAAACCCATTTGAAACTCCCAGTGTATTGATCATTGTCCATGCTGCAAACAAAGGCCATCATAGAGAAGGCCTCATGTAAGTCCAAAATGAAAGCATTGTGCACGGTCAGAACCTGTGGCGGCTTTGTTGCATCTTCCTTAGGCCTTTTGGTTTCCTAGATATAAAAGTCCAAAGCATAATCTTTGGTCCTCCAGAACTCTTCATTTCCTTCTACAGTGAACGTCTCTATAGGCATTGCTCTAGAGTTCCTTCTAGTAGGGATGCATAGCATATCCCCGATAGCCTCCATGTTGATCACAACCCTCATTTTTCGGCCTTCAATGGCACTGGTATCTAGGTTAAAATGTTGGATGCACTCGTGAACTAGTTCCAGGCAGTGATGCACAAAAGGAACCATATACTATGGGAGGCCACAAAACCATAGCTTGTGCACCAAAGACTGTTGGCTATTATCCTATTTCATTCTTTCACAAGTTTCTTCCCTAAGACTCTTAGGGTTGGTTTTAAGAATAGGGTCATGAATATTATCCCATTCTTCTACTATCGGGGCCTGGTTCCTGTGAGCCTTCTTTTCCATGGCCCGCATGCAGATCCACTTTGGCTTCTTTGGTATCCTAGGTGAAGCGTAAGAGATGTTATAAAAAATGTTGGTCATTAGTGCCACATGCATGGCGTCAATTAAGCTTTGGGTTGCCTCTGCTTGTGCTTCCATTTGAGGATTCTATGGAATTTTGTGATGCTTAACCTTTCTGCAACTCACTTGGGTTCTTCAACAACTCTACACTCAAAGCTCTTTGCAATGAACAGCGTACTCAAAAAATCTTCAAAGTGATGTTCTTTCGCATGCAACACTTAGCCTTTTCTCGACTTGGAGTTGTAGGCAATGGTTGCTTTCTTGCAATAAATTCGGCATGTACCACCAACTCTTTTTTTCATGTGAAATGAATTCCTTTCCCTTTGAAAAGACAATAATTCATAATGACGATTAGTCATTATGTCCTATGGCGCCATTTCTTGGGAAATTGAGTCAGCGATTGAAGGCATACAAAACCTTTCACATGCTTTGCAATTAATAACCTAAAAAGAATGATTAGGAAAAAAGCGTAATGAGTACACAAAAACATTTGAGTTCATCCTTGGAGATTGAAAAATGCCCATAGTGTGACACATTGGCACTTGACCGTGCAGACAATCACTTGGGATGCCACTGGTTTTAGCTAATTAATTACTTCTTCTTAACTCGCACACAGCAATGTGTACACAGCAAATGCAACTGGGTGGGATTCTTGATTTTTCTCTTGGTGGGATTTTCGCTTTGGCTCTTGATGGGATTTTCAAGTTAATACTTGATCAACATCATGCTTGTCACACACATTGTACCTTGGCTATTTCTATAAATAGACCCAAAGATAACAACAGAATTGCACTTGGTAATTGGGAAGAATTTTCATTTGGTAGTTAGAACTAGAGGTAGGCACAATGAATACTCCAATTAGGCTTACTAGCAAGAGGTTGCAGGTAGCTTTTCTAGGTGAAATTTCTAGCAGGCGTCTGAAACGCATGACAAAGAACAAGCATTCTTTGGCAATTATAGCAATGAAGTGGATACTGGGGAGGGATTGCATAGAATATGAGGATAAGTATAGGGTAAATACTGACATTTTCTCTCATTTTGTTGCCTCTTTGCTTCACATACAAGTACCCAAGCCAATGCTCATGCGACTCATCTTGGAAATCTTCCTAAAGTGCTACCTTGGTGGCCTTGGCGAAGTTGTGACAAATGCAGTGAATGGCCTTGGTCTCCCCACAGCGAGTGATCTTTTCAAACACATTGAAGAGGACGCAGTGGTGTTGTGGGTGCCATTCCTGAGAGGATTATGTATTATGACACTTAGAGAGCACCGCCAGAGAGTTTCTCGTGATTTCCACTTCCTACTGCACTGCTACAACGTGGTGTTGTTCTATGACATGGAGTGGTACACTGACTTCAAAAACCTGGTGTTTCCTTCATCGCTTGCCATTGCTATTGTTGATGCTCTCTCTACTGTTCCCATTGCACCTACTATTGCTCCAAAGGCTATTGATGAAGTTTTTCCTGATGCTGTTGATGCTAGTGTTGCCCTAGTTTGAAGAATGAACTCCTTTCTCCCATTTTTTGTATATATTCCTCGAAAGTCTTTTAATACTTGCTTGAAAAGTTGCTTAGTATATATATACTTGAACAATATGGCCTGAGAGCCATTTTGGAATGTAATATCAAAGTATATATTACCACATAATGAATATACAACTCTTTTATCAATTTTTGTCTCTTTTGCTTTCTCTAGTTTTTACATTATGGGTTTGTTCTCTACTTGCATTATGGGTTCATTCTCTCTTTTCATTATGGGTTCATTCTAGAAAGATCTACCAAACAAAAAACACAAAGGAAATTTACATAATTACATAACTACACTGGAAAAATGATTAATGAAGCTTAATTAAACAATTTGAGGTGAATTTCGTTAACTGGAATTCCCAATGCTTCCTTTTCCATATTTTCTAATTCAAATGTGTTATGTTGCTTGCATTGAATAATTCAAAAAGGGTCTTCCCACAAAGTGTCAAATTTTCCATGTTGGCCAAGCTTTGCGGCCCTTTCGTTGAATTTTACTACTAGGTCTCTACATTTAAAACCCTGGTCAGAGGTCTTCTTGTTAAACCACCTTATAATCACTTGTTGGTGGTTATTCATGGCTGTCAGGGATTTGTCTCTTTTCTCCTACACCTCCAACAACTCATCCAACCGGACCTCCATAGCTCCATTTTATTCAACCTCTAGAGACTTGAGCAACTATAGTGTGGGAATTTCCATAGAGACAGGCAATAGTGTTTCCTTCCCATATACCAGCTCATACGACGAAGTCTTAAAGGAATTGTTTAGGAGTTATCTGGTCTACCCAGAGCGTTGCTCGAATATTTTTATGCCACTCTCTTTGATGCTCCAACCTGATTCTTTTAATGAGTTGAACTAAATTTTTATTAGTTGACTCGGCTAGACCATTTCCCTGCGGGTAGTAGTTTGAAGATTTCTTTAGGAATATGCCATGTTTGAGTGAAAATTGACATACCTTTGAACTCAGGAAGGCCCTTGCATTGTTGGAGATGATGGTCTTTGGCGAGCCAAACCTTGTCACCAGTTCTTCGAGAAAGTTCACAATCTTTTCCTTCATCGCATTCTTCAAGGGCATGGCCTTGGTCCATCTGGTAAAGCAGTCTATAGCCGTGAGGATCCATTTGTGTTCAACACTAGAGATGGGATTAATAATCCTAATAAAATCAAGGCCCCATTGTGAAAAGGTTTCATCAACCACTATCAGATTAAGAGGCATTGTTGATTTTTTCCTTCTTCCTGTGAAGAATTGGCATTCCTTGCAAGCCTTAACCAGAGAGTGTAAGTCATTGAATAATGTAGGCCAAAAATACCTGGCACACATAATTTTGATGGAAATGGTCTTTGCAGAGAAATATTCGCCTATGGGACTACTGTGAAATATATCTAGAATTTTCTTTGCTTGTTCTGTGGTGATGCACCGCAATAGAACGCCATTGAAGTTCCTTTTGAAAAGGACCCCTTCAATGAGCGCATATCTATTGTTCTAGAATCTATAGAATATTTTCTTCTGAGAAGGGAGGCCCATCAAATATTTCCTAGTTTGCATAATCTCTTCCAGTTCATTAACTAGTAGCCTTCGGACTTAGGTTCGTTCATCAGGACCAGCTCAGGTTGTTCCTCCTCAGCTGCTACTTCTTCGTCATGTGCCAAATACTCGCACAATCCTCTTCCCCACATGGTCTTCGTGGGTTTGACCTCAATGTCATATTCAAATATTTTGGTAATCTAGTTGGCCCTTTTTTCTGTGATTTCTCCTTCCATAATGTATTTGCGCACACTAGAATGCGCGACATATACTACCACCTTGTTGCAAGATATGAGGTGTCAGAACTTCTTGAGCCTCTTAACAATGGTGAATGATTTCCTTTCAATGAAGTTATAATTCATTTCATAATCCTTTAAGGCATGGGAGTGGAATTTTATCGGATGTTCTCCCTTTCCTTCATCATCCTTCTGGTTCAAAACAGTAGCAACACTGGATTTGCTACTAAACACATACATTATGAAGTCCTTTGATAGGTCTAGGTTTACTAGCACATGAGCTAAAGAAATAGCATCCTTAACCTTCTCAAAGGCTTCTCTAACCTCTTTTTTCTATTTGAACAATTGATCCTTCTTGAGAATCAAGGTAATAGGTCTAATTAATCCTACAAAATCATAAATGAATTTTCTCAAAAAATTTACCTTTCCCAGAAAGGACTAAACTCCCTTCTTGTTGATTGGTAAGGGAAGCTCTGATTGACTTCACATGCTCTAGGTCAATTGCAATTCCATCTTTGGACACCATGTGCCCCAATAATTTTCCTTGTGGAACTCCGAAGACACATTTTTTTTGGTTCAGGGATACATCGAACTCCTAGCATCTTTTAAAAACCATTTCTAGATGGTCAAAATGATATTTTTTAAACTTAGAGAATACGGTCAAATCATCTAAGTAGAATAAGATAATCTTGATGATCAATTCTCTAAAAGCAATATCCATTTCCCACTAGAAGGTAGCTCCCACATTTGAGAGATTGAAGGGAATTTTCGCATAGGCAAACATTCCCCACTTTGTAGTGAACTTTGTTTTGTGTCACTCTTCCTCTTTTTCCTAGATCTAGTTGTAACCAGAGAAGTCGTCCAACAGATAAAACATTTACGAGTCGGCCACTATTTGTAAGATAGACTCTATGGAGGGAAAGGGGTAGTGGTCCTTCAGGGATACACTATTCAGGTCTCAGAAATCAACACACAGACGGATTTCTCCATTCCTTTTCGGGACAAGAACTAGGTTGGACACCCATGTGCTATGTTTGATTGAGAAGATGATCTAGGATTGAATTAGCTTTGTCAATCTTTGCACCATCAATGCCTCAATCTTTAGATTTACTGGTTGATGAGTCTAGTTTATGGCTCAATTTTGATGAATTTTATTATCCATTTACTGTAATTGTTATAGACCTTGATACTTAGATGCTGACATTTTCATGATATTTCCTCAAAACCATAGACATTGGGCATAAGCTTATTTTTGTAACTTTTAAATGACATTGACATGCTATATGAACTATCTATGTTACTTTTACATGTGGATTAATGAATGTTACTTTAAGATAGTTATAGATGGGAAATTGTTGTGTGTACTAATGTTGTCATGCAAATATAATTAGAGCTTACAAAATTGAGGAAGTTTTTTCTAGTTGGTCATTTGCCATAAAGGTCAACAAGGTGATCATTCAAAGGTCAATGGAGGGAAGACTCTCAATGGAGGGAGATTCTTAGTTTAAATCAAAAATTGTAACTGCCTCGTAAATGGTCTTAGTAGTTTGTTGAGCGAATATAGGAGCTATTGTTATGCTAGACCTGTGTTAAGGCAAACCGGTTTGACCAGATTCCACACATGGATAACCTCCTTTCCACTTTCTATGCTTTCCCTAAAGTGGTGACCTCCTAATCTGTTGGAGTTGACCGCCATGCTAGGTATTTAGTGTTAGGGTTAGAAAGGCAGATATCTAACAATTAAATGCAGATTTAAGTAATAAACAAAGAAACTAAAAACACACAGAATAAATTATAACACAGAGAATTTAACATGGTTCACCCAATCTGGGCTACATCCACCAAACCACAGCCATCCAATGATTTTATTATCCAGTGCAAAAACCTATTACAATCTTACGAATAATTGTGTTTTTCATTATCCTATAACACCCATCTGAACTGCTTTTTATCAAGCTTAGAAGCTTCCAGATTTTGGGTTCTACAAAATCGGATTTTTCTTTTTTCGTCGATTTTTCCCTTTTTCGGTGATGACGCAAAAAAGTAGCAAGAATACATGTTGAGGTGTACAGTATAGCATGATCAGTCGCCACATACCAACAATCTCCCACTTGGAGACTGATCAGGCTCCACACCAACACAATCTCCCACTTGGAGACTGATCCTGGACGACACTGCTGCAATTACAACTCCCACTGAAAATAAGTACCTTGGACCCTACTGCTATGTTATACTTGAATTCAACCTTGAAGGCCAACTGAAGCTGAAGAGAAGCTCAGCTTCTCCCTTGTCACCGCCTTCGTAAACATATCCGCTGGATTGACATTTGTATGTATCTTGTCCAACTAGACCTGTCCATCCTCCAACACCTACCAAATGAAATGATATCTCAACTGTATGTGTTTTGTTTTAGAATGCAAGGCAGAATTCTTTGCAAGATGTATAACACTCTGGTTGTCTGTAAAAAATTAATTTCAAGCCTACTGTTTTCCCAACTCATCCATGAAAGTTGCAGCCATATCATCTCCTTTTTTGCCTCTATTGCAGCAACATACTCTGCCTCTGTGGTGGATAAAGCAACCACCTTTTGCAATTGAGAAATTCAACTCACTATTGTCCCACCAACTTTAAATACATAACATGTGGTACTCCGCCTGGTATCTATATCCCCTACCAAATCTAAGTCAACATATCCTTTTAAATCAGTGTTAGAGCCCCCAAAACATAAACATTTATTGGATGTACCTCTCAAGTACCTGAGAATCCATTTTACCACATTCCAATGCTCAACTCCGAGATGACTCAAATACCTGCTAACAACTCCTACAGCATGTGCAATATCTGGTCTCGTGCATACCATGGCGTACATTAAACTTCCTACAGCTGAAGCATATGGTACCTTGGACATTTTTTCTTCCTCCTCTTGTGTCTTTGGACACATATCCTTAGTCAATTTAACATGACTAGGCAAAGGTGTGCTGACAGATTTTGCATTCTCCATATGAAATCTCTACAACACCTTTTCAACATAATTAGCCTGAGATAAAAACAATTTTCTATTTTTCCTATCTCTACAAATTTTCATACCAAGGATTTGTTTTGTTTCCCCCAAATCCTTCATAGCAAAAGATTTTGCTAACTATTGTTTTAGCTCACTTATGTGATCCATGTTAGACCCTTCTACAAGCATGTCATCAACATATAAACAAAAAATAATGTAGTTGTCATTATCTAACCTCTTAAAATAAACACAGTGGTCAGAATTACACCTGTTGTAGCCTTGCTCAGCCATAAAACTATAAAATTTCAAGTACCATTGTCGAGGTTCTTGCTTCAAGCTATATAAACTTTTATTCAATCTGCACACTAGTTTCTCCTTACCTTTGACCTCAAATCCTTGTGGTTGTTCCATATATATTTCCTCTTCCAAATCACCATGGAGAAAGGTTGTTTTAACATCAAGCTATTCTAAATGCAAATCTTATTTCCCACAATACTTAAAGTGTCTGAATAGAAGTCATTTTAACAACTGGAGAAAAAATCTCATCAAAATCAATACCCTTTTTCTGTGAAAATCCTTTTACAACTAATCTAGCTTTAAATCTCTTCATACCTCCATCCTCCTCTTTCAACCTATAAACCCATTTGTTTGGTAAAGCCTTTTTACCTCCAAGCAACTTGCATAATTCCCAAGTCTGATTTTTCAACAAGGAGTCCATTTATTCTTCCATTCCATGCTCCCACTGAACCTTGGTATCCACCTGCATAGCTTCATCATAACATTTTGATTCACTAGCATCAGTTAATAAAATAGAATACAAAGAGGGAGAATATTTTCCTGGGGGTCTACTTATCGCGAAGATCTTCTAATAGGAGTTTGTGGTATTTGTTGTTGTTGTTGTTTCCCAGCATGAGGAACCACTGAAACATCATTGTTTGGAATATCATCCAACACTGCATAATCATTTTCTTTCTTCTCATGTTGTAGCAACAGATCTTTGTACAACACTTTCTCATTGAATGTGACATCCCTGCTTCTCACAATTTTCTAATTTTCAAAATCCCAAAGCCTATAAGCAAATTCATCAATGCCATATCCAACAAATACACATTTCTTTGATTTTGCATCAAGCTTGGTTTTATTTTCAGAATCTACATTTGCAAATGCTTCACAACCGAAGGTTTTGAGAAAAAAATAACTCACCTTCTTATCTTTCCATGCTTCCTCTGGAATACCACAACCCAAAGGATTAGAGGGACCTCTATTAATTAAATAAACAATAGTGTTTACAGTCTCTACCGACATTTTTAAAGGCAGCCCAACATGTAATCCCATAGTCCGTGCACACTCCATTATTGTTCTATTCATGCTTTAGCCAATTCCATTTTTCTGTGGAGTCCTTGGAACTATTTTTTGCCAATGAATACCATTATAGGAACAATAATCTTAAAAATCTTTACTGCAATACTTACCACCATTACCAGATCTAAGACATTTTAGCTTTTTACCCATCTCATTCTCAACCAAGCTTCCATTTTTTAAAAGTTTCAAATACATCATATTTCTCGGCCTAAGAAAAAATAAATCCATACCTTCCTAGTTGCATCATCAATGAATGTAACATAATACGTAGAGCCACCGAGAGAAGATACTCGAAAGCCGGTCCCTATACATCCTGTATGCACAAGCTCCAATTTCTCATCTTTCTTTGCTTCCCATCCTTGAGAAAAACTTACTCTCTTTGTTTCCATACTACAACTTTCTCACATAAATCCATATTAACACATTTAGACTTTGGTAAAACATTATTTGAATGAAGTAATTTCATACCTTTTGCACTCATATGCCCAAGTCTATTATGCTACAAGAGTTGATTCAGAGTCTGCACAACCAAGGATCTTCTACCTGTTGAACTGCAGCAATTGTTCCTAAACATTGACCTTTTTCCATAACAATTAAAGTAGAAGGAATAGTATGACCTATACAAAGATATAAAGTGCCTACTTTCACACCTTTTGCTACCACTAAGGCACCCTTTGTGACCTTCCAATTTTTATCACTAAATGTAACAACACAACCTTCATCATCTAGTTGCCCTGCTGAAATTAAATTTCTGCTTAACTTTAGAACATGCCTTACCTCACGTAGTAGCCAATGATTCCCATTCTGCAACTTAATCTTGATTCTTCCCTTTCCAACAATCTGACAGGGTTCGTTATCTCCTAAATAAAACCAGCCCAAAATCCCCTTGGACATAATCAAGAAAATAACTTCTATGGGGGTGTAGCATGAATGAAGCCCTTGAATCTAACACCAAGAATCATCAAAGATTATCAAGGAAAGAATCAAAGCATCCCCATCGATTTATTTTACCACATTTTCCCTTCTACTTCCTTCCTTTTGCCCTTTTATTTTTCTGAGACCAACAATCTTTCTTTTTAAATGATCCTACTTTACCACAAGCATTCTCACAACAACCTCTTGTTTCTAGATTGGGACCTTTTGTCCTTTGATTTTCCTCATGACTTCCCATGATTTCCGGAATTGTTTCCTCTCTCCTTTGTTATGCCCTTGCTTTCTACATTCAAAACACTGCCTAATGTGGATGTTCCACCTAAGTTTTTCCTACGAATTTCCTCACTCAAAATAACACCAACAACATCATCAAATTTCAATGTATTCGAACCAGAAACAGAATTGCTAACAGCCATTACCAAGCTATTCTAGCTTTTAGGCAAAGAAGACAGAATCAAAAGAGCCCTAACTTCTTCATAAAATTTTACTTTTACAGAAGTTAATTGACTGGTGACCGTATTAAACTCATTTAAATGATCAATAACTGACCCACCTTCTACCATTTTCATATTAAATAAATGATTCAGAAGAAATACCTTATTCGGGCGTATATTTTCATATAACTTCACCGTAGTGGTTTCCATCAACTCTTGAGTTGTATTTGCTTTTGTAATATTGAAAGCCACCGATTGTGACAGGCATAAACAAATACCGCCAAGAGAATTTCTATCCAAAATCTCCCAGTCCTCATCAGAAATTGCTTGGGGTTTCTTGGTTTTTCCTTCAAATGGCCGCCATAAATCCTTCTGATAGAAGTAGTCCTCCATCTGCATCTTCCATAACTGATAGTTCTGCCCATTAAACTTCTCATCCTTCTTACCCTCATCTGCCATTACTCCCACTTAACTGTGAGACCTTCCTACAGACGATAATCAAAACACAACCCACTCTGATACCACTTGTTAGGGTTAGAAATGGAAGATATCTAACAATTAAATGCAGATTTAAGTAATAAACAAGAGAAACTAAAAACACATAGAATAAATTATAACATAGAGAATTTAACGTGGTTCACCCAATCCGGGCTACATCCACCAAACCACAGCCATCCAATGATTTTATTATCCAATACAAAAAAATATTACAATCTTGCGAATAATCGTGTTTTTCATTATCCTATAATACCCATTTGAACCCCTTTTTATCAAGCTTAGAAGCCTCCAAATTTTGGGTTCTACAAAATTGGATTTTCCTTTTTCATTGATTTTTCCCTTTTTCGGTGATGACACAAAAAAGTAGGAGGAAAATTTTTCTAAGGTAGCCCAAACTTAGCCTGACCTCCACAAGGATACATGTCGGGGTGTACAGTATACCATGGGCTATACAGTATAGCATGATCAATTGCCACATACCAACAATTAGTTAGTAGTTTTTCCTCCTATAAATAAGATTTGAATGCTCCTTCTCATAAGGTTGATTAATCTGATGTTGTACTTGCTTTCTTAGTTTTTCAGGAATATAGTTATGTTGATCAATTTTACTCATGCTTTCCAATGAATAAAAATAAAGTTATAAGTTTGTGCATCTAAGTTTACACTTGTCTTAAGGGATACTCATCCAAGGGGGCCCACTTGGTGAGCATTACATACTTTAGCTTAGTTATTACTTTTTTGTTCAGCAAATAGTTACGAATCTGGCAACTGTTTGTTCTTGCAACCACTAGAATTTCATTTTGAAACTGTTCTTGCAGCCACAACAGACAAAGTAGTTTCATGTCTGTTTTCTTAGATTTTCATTCCTATCATGCATTTCAACTTAGTATAGTTGTTGGTTGATGTTCAACACTTATGTTACTCCTTTCTAATCAATTTACTTTCAACATTATGTCTTTCTTAGTTTTAGAATGAATATGGCTACTTTGGATTCCTAGTGCACATACTATGCTGGCCCATTTCAAGTCTATGTCCCTGGGTTGAAAAGTTAAATGCACCTTCATAATGATTAAGTTAGCTATTCAGATTAGATGTCCAATCTTTGAATCACAGCTTTAAGGGCTTAGTTGTTAAATCATTGTAGGAGGCAAACATTTTTGGCATCGTTGTCGGGGATGGTGTCAAACTAGGGAGTTCTTTGGAGTCATTGATAGTTTATTTCTTGTTGTGGTATTTCTAAAGTTTGTTCTCAATATATCCCTCATTTAGGAAAGCAATGATCCACCATTCTTTTGTCAATTCTTTGTGTGAGTTGGCTGATCTTGAGTTGATACCGTATGCATAGAGGAAGGAGGAGAGTTTCTCATGGGAGATTCCTTCCTAATAATCTCAATCCATTCTAGCCAGTTGAGCATCAGAATCTTCCAAGAGAAGAAGAAGAAGAGCCACACCCCTTTGCGGATGCATTTCCTAATTTGAGCAGTTCTAAAACTTCCTTTGAAGATCAAAATCAGATTGAGAACCCCTTTGCTTTGGAACTCCATCAAGCAGGCATGGGTGATGCAAATAGAAACAGACCTAATCAACCAACTTTTCCTTTCCTCATTGCTCATCAGAATGAAGTTGACAATCTGAAAAATATCCTCGCTTCAATCCTTCCTAAGTTCTAAGGACTTGTCATAGAAGACCCTGATACTTTCTTGTTTGAGTTTGATATCCTCTGTAGAAACTATGACTATACCACCGATGCTCATAGGCTTAAGTTGTTTCCTACCACCTTGAAAGAGGCTGCATTGATATGGTTTATGGGCCTAGGCAGAAATACTATGGAGACTTGGGATGACATTCAAAGACAAAGTTCCTTGAGAAGTACAAAGAATATTGTAGGGGCAGTGACATGAGAGGAGATGATATCTTTAGGATGCAGCAAAAGGAAGATGAGAGTCTGGAGGACTATATTTCAAGGTTTATGTTTTTCCTACTAAAATCTCCTCACCATACACTAAATGAATAATCACAAAATTTTATTTTCCTAAGAGGAATTAATGACAGTTGCACTGATGCTTTGGACCTAATGGGAGGAGGATATATCACCTAAGTCCCTTGGGAAGAATCAAGAAGATATGTTAGAACTATTCTAGGGCAGCTTCAAAGAAAGGGAGAGCTTACGAGTTTCAAGGATGAAGATTACTCACTTGCTAGAAGACTTCAAGCAAGACATCATAAACAATCTAGCTACTCAGCTAGATACACTTCAAGCAAAGAAGAAACAAGAGGCAAAGGCAATGTTGGCATAATATTTCCCTCATTGCAGACAAAAGAAGGACTGCAAATGCAAAATGGTAGCTAACATTGACAGTAAGCAGATTTCGCCTGAGTTCAAGCCAATCCAAGGTGAAGATGATCAAGTCTACTACATTGCACAAAGAAGGCTATGAGCTCCAAGACAAGGTATGCCACCAAATCCATTATCCTTTGTTGGGCCATATTTCAATTCTTATGCATCAGGTAACTAATGGCAGCCCCCATATCCATCCAACTATGGAGAATATCCACCACAGCCTTGAAACAATCCTCCAAATACTTGGCCCAATCACCAAAACTCTCCACCCTATTGGAAACAACCTCAGGGGAATTGGCAGTAGTTTCAAGGAAATTGGCAGCGACCTCCAAGAAACTAGCAACAAACATCTCAATGGAGGGGAGGACAACAATGGCCAAACTAGTCAACCAGTTACATGTAGCCACCTTCTCAACCCCAACAGCCTGCTATAATGCCTCCTGCTAGCTCAAGTTCAAACACACCTAGACCTACTCAGCTACTGGCTCAGCCCACACCTAACCCAAATAACAAACCACAACAACAGCCAGTCTATTCTACTGATTCAAATCAATTCCCTACATACGTTGTGAGTGTAAGTGACATCCATTTGCATTTAGGAACTACTTTTCTAGCTCCTTCCACACCCATTATCACTGAGTTTCCTGTGGAAGAAGAGGAGCATCTGAATGTCCCCATTCAGCCAAGTGTACCTAAAAATCCTAAACCAGTCCCAATCTAGCAGACTGAACAAGAACCGCCATTTCCTCGAAGGTTGGAAATTGTGAAACAAAAGGAAGAGAAGGAGGAAACAACCTTTGACATTCTAGGTCAGTTGAAGCATATATGTGTCAAGATACCCTTATTTTAGGCCATAAAAGATGCTCCCATATATGGAAAAGCAATTAAGGAAGCATGCCTTAAGAAGCCAAGCCAGAAGAAGAAAGACCCCACTACAATTCATGTGGTGGGACAGCTGGTTGAAATCATGCTTGGGAAAGTGATTGTTCCCAAATACAATGACCCAGGTAGTCATGTGGTAGGAGTTGTTATAAATGGGATTCAAATAAAGAATGCTCTGATTGATCTGGGAGCAGCAATAAATGTACTGACCAAGGATATCCTGTAGCAACTAAATGTTGCAAGCATGAGACCTACCCCTACTATCTGCAGCTTGCTGATAGTTCCACTATTAAACCTGATGTTATAGTAGAGGATCTTGTGGTAACTCTAGAATCTTGGGAGTACCCAGCAGATTTCATGATTCTTTCCCCTAAGGCTACACTAGGCGGGTACCCTATTATTTTAGGAAGGCCATGGTTAGCAACAGCAAATGCCTATATTGGATGTCATACATGAGACATGACCATTTCTAATGGAAAGAGCACCAAAAATATTGTTCTCTACCCCCCTGCTCAGCCATCCCATGATATGGATAACCCCATATGGCCACATGTTGGTGAAGAGGCTGAAGAAGTCAATTTTGTGGGACAACTTATGATGTTAGGAAAAATTTATTTCATGCAGCTTTAGGAAGACGATGAAGTATTGTCTAACATAATTCAGAACCATTGTGAGGTGCAGAAAGACTCATCCTCTCATGCATCTAGTTATGCAGATCCAGTAAAGACGCTTCTACTCATTCTTCCTACAACAACAGGTATGTCTCATACATTGCTACCACATGAACTCAAGGTACCAAGCATTAGTGAAGCAACTATGATAGATTTAAGTACACAAGTGCAAGTTTAAGAAGGGAAATATCTAAATATTAACAGCAAACTGAGTGAAGAACAACAGTTGTCATTAACAAACTTACTAAGGACCCACCAGCATGCATTTGCATGGGACTATCATGATATGAAGGGATTGGATCCTAAGCTCTGCACTCATAGGATATACATCAAAGATGATTGTACACCAATGAGGTAGCCACAAAGAAGAATTAACCCTACATTGAGGGAAGTTGTAAAAGGGGAACTATAGAAATTGCTCGTTGCAGGATTTATCTACCCCATTTCAGATAGCCAGTGGGTGTCTCTATTGGTGATTATACCCAAAAAGGGAGGGAAGTGGCGAGTTTTTGTTGATTACAGGGAACTCAATGTTGCCACCAAAAAGAACCATTTACCCCTTCCTTTCATAGATCAAGTGTTGGATTCCCTTGCAAGAAAGCAGTATTTCTCTTTTCTAGATGGATTCAACAGCTATAACTAGATCCAAATTGCACCTGAGGTCCAGGAGAAGACCACCTTACCTGTCCATGGGGGACTTATTCCTACTCAGTACTTCCATTTGGGTTATGTAATGCACCTGCAACTTTTTAGAGGGCAGTCATTAGCATATTTTTAGATATTTCTCATGATTGCATGGAAATTTATATGGATGATTTTACTACCTATGGTGTTGATTTCAATGAAGCATTAGAAAATCTCATAAGAGTCTTGCAGAGATGTGAAGACCATAATCTGTCTTTAAATAGTGAAAATTGTTTCATGATGATGCAGGAAGGTGTAGTCCTTGGCGACTACATCTCTAACAAAGGAATTCAAGTAGATCCTGCTAAGATTGAGGTGATCACTAATCTGCCTACAACTACAAAACAAAAAGATGTTAGGAATTTCTTGGGACATGCATGTTACTATAGGTGTTTCATTAAGGATTTCAGAAAAATAGCAGCACCATTGTACAATCTTCTCACTAAAGATGTTGAGTTTCAATGGACAGAGGACTATGACAAGGCATTCTCTGATCTCAAAGCAGCTTTAACTCATGCTCCTGTACTCAATGGTCCCAATTGGGAGCTTCCTTTCCACATTCATACAAATGCATCAGACTATGCCATAGGAGTTGTATGAACCAAGATCCTAATACCTGTAAGAGACAACAATCAAACACATTAGAAGATTCAAATGCAAGTTAAGATCAAAGTTCCCCATAAAATCCATTTAACTATGCTCAAAATAGGAATAAAACAAGAACATAATGAAAGAAGATTAAAAAAAGCTAAATCCTATTAAGAATATGCAAACTCTTGATCTTATGGGGGAGTTGATTCCAATTTGATGTGGAAATTGGCCCTTTCCCAACTCCTATGCAAGCTTTGATGATTTGATGAAGATGTGATCCACTTTGTTGAAGATTGAAGTGTGCCCCAAGATAAAAATCTACATGACCTACCTAAAACTTTGATGAAATGGATGATAATTGCTATGCTTGAGTGTGGATTTGAGTATAGTAACTTTGCTCAAATTGTGGATGCTAAAATGAGGAATGAGACCTCTTATTTATAGAATGACAAGTTGGATAAATGCCCAAAATGAAGCAATGTGGGACTAACATTCAACTAATGGCAAGGTGCCACTTGTCAAGAGATGGATGGATGAAGGATGTGCACATTTTGATTAATGTGCCCATAAATGCAATTAGGTGATATTTGAAATTAGTGAAATGGCATGTAAGAGGGAAAAGAAATGTCTTAAATGCCACTTGGCTCAAGGAAAAATGACCTATTAAATGAAGTTAATGTCTTGTTGGAAGGACAAAGTCCACTTGGATTTGAATTCAAATTTGAGAGAATATTCCTCCATTATGCCATGTTGAGAGAAAATAGGGATTTAATAAATGAATTAAATCTATTTTCATGTGCAAGTGGGAAAAGCTAGAGGATGGGACATGAATTAGGATTGAATTAATCAAAGGTTAATTTAATGAAAGATTAGATGATGTGACAAATTTGACTTAGATTTATGGGTTTATTTAAATCAAAGATGAGAAGAATGTGATTTTAGACTTAGTTAAATAAATATTTTGTTTTATTTAACTAAAGGGGATGGTTGGTTAGCTTAAATTAAACAAAGTTTAATTTATTTAATTTAATAGATAGACCTTGGAGATTTAATCAAATAAAGGGAATTATTTAATTAAATATGGACATAGAGTTAATTAGATCAAATAGATTGATTTAATTAACAAGAGAGAAAGACTTAATTAGATAAAATGATTTATTTAATTAAGAGAGGAAAATTGATGAATTTAATCAAATAAAGGTATTTGATTAAATGGTTAGACTGAGGGATGATTTAGGATGAAATGGTGTTAATAATCGGGATCAAGTATGTCGGTATATTTTCCATGTCTACAGGAGCAGTCTTGGGGTAGAAAGAAGGAGCTATTGAAAATGCTATTTATTTTGTCAGCAAAAACTTGCAAGTAGTTTAATTCAATTATACAATGATAGAAAAGGAAATGCTAGAATTAATCTATGCCCTTAACAAATTCAGGCACTACATAACAAGCTATTAGATCTTTGTGCACAGAGATCATGCAACCATTAGATACCTCATGAATAAGCTCATGATCTCAGGTAGGTTAGCAAGATGGTTGTTGTTGATGCAGGAGTTTGACATAACCATTGTTGATAAACTAGGGAAGGCCAATGTTGTTGATCCGTAAAGCGGAAGGGATCTATAACAAACGTTGCTAAATGATTATACACAAAGGTGTAAAGACATTAACAATGGAGTAGCGGGAACATTAAACAGAGAGATTTCAAAACATAGAACCAAGAGAGAGAAAAGAAGACACCAATTTGACTACGGAGTTCGTCCGAGTGGACTACGTCTCCGGGTTGAGCTCAACTGAGTGACCAATTTATTGAAATGTTCTGAACTGGCAGTACAATCTCCAACGGAGCCTCTTGCAACACTACTTACAATATTTGTAGCCTATCCTCAAAGTCCCAAAAATTCACTCACTCAAACCCCTCTCAAAAGCTCTCCAAGCTAGGGATGATTAACAAAGAGTAAGAAAACTGACTTTGCCTAAAAACAGGACTTACTACAGACTCAGAATCATATTATTCTCAAATCCTCTATTTCCCCAAATTCTCTCACAAAAAGCTCACAAGGCTAAGAGAATGGAATGAGGAATTGGATACAACGGAGAATGATCAACTGATGGATGATCAACTCGGAAAGTGATGATCAACTTAGGAAGTGATGATTTGAAAAGCCTCCTAGCTCCCCTTTTTATACTTCAATTTTCCATATGGCGCTAAAAACCTCCAATTTGGAATTTTTCCCCATTTAAAAAAAAACAATAATACCCCTAAAAACATTTAAATTTGTTTTGTTTATAAGCCCTTATTTTACCACATTTCGGGCTTAGTTGTTTCTTGGGGTTTTGTTTTTATTTGATTTGTCTTTTAATTCCTAATAACCATTAAAGGTTGTTTGTTAGGAATTTTCGGGCTTAAGTATGGGTTATTAAACACCCGCTCACCATACACTATTAACTATGTGTGTGGCGCAACGGTGCATACACCTTTTACTCAGTGGTTGGTCGTGGTTTCAACTCCCACCATTGTCTTTTATAAAGCTAAATCTCAACAAAAGTCTAAAAAAAAAAACTAGACACATACATTGGTTAAGTGTGATGCCCACGTCGTAACGGTAGACACTTTGTATGACACGAGGGAGGTGGGCGGTTCGAGCCTTGACAAAATTTTGCAACGACTAACAAATTCGCTGGATGAGGAAGATAGACACTGTCACCGGGGTCCACATGTCACGCACAAAGGTAGCCATGTGTCGTCAATTGACTCACCAGAAGAGACAAGTCACTGCCATGTCAGCACGACACGTCGCCACGTCAGCTGCCAGCTCACGGCATGATTGCCATGTCATCGTACGGAATGACACATGTCATGCACTGATTGGTCCAACTCATCTTCCATACAATATAGACTTGTTGACTCATCGTGTTGTCGTCATGCTAACGTCATTAGTCGTACCACATGGTATGCTTGGTCAATTGAAACTTTAACTGGCCATATCTCGCGCATACGAGCTCTGATTTGCATGAAAAGAACATTGTTAGAAAGCTCTGGACAACCTCTTCGCGATGATGCTGACTTCGATAAGTTTGGTGATCATAAATTTTCCACCTTTTTTCTCATCCCTAGTACGTAAGTTGACCGGCCTTTGACCAGCAATACCTCGCACGTACAGGCTCGAATTTTGATGAACATCATTGGGTTCATGTCGTCAAGCCCTTCGAAGTGACATTGCTTCTGACCGATTCTAAGTCGATCAAATTTTTTTGCCTTCTAGATAGCCTCCTGATCTAGGTTTGACCCAACTTTGACTGCGTGTATCTTGAGCAAACGGACTCCTTTTTCGCCCGTTCAAGTTGTGGCGGATTCAATTCTCGAGCTCTACACCATGGTACCGCTTTTGGGAGAAACTAGAACACTTCAATTTTTAGGTTTTGGAGATCCACCTAGATCAAACCTCCCCACTAAAGAACTTTTGGTCTCCAAATGTTTATAGTTCCTTCAAATCATCTCCCATTCTGCATCTTGCCACTCACCATGGTCTCAACACTAGAACGTACACACTACCACATCTTCCTACTGAGGTCTTACACTTCGGCAATACAGGAATTCACAACTCATCATGATGCAATTCAAAATGGAACTTGGCATACCCAAAGCAAGAAGAAAAACTAAGTATGATAAACCTGTCTCTCAGTGCTTCTCACGGGGTAGTTCACATTCTGCATCTCTCGCTATCTTTTCTGGAACGCTTAAGTTACTCCTCCAACTACTCGAGCATGGTATCTGCACCTCAACCTAAAATATTCCTTCACCTTTGTACTTCGGAATAGCTGATTCAAGGCTCCACCATATAGCTCGGGTCACGTTCATTTGAAGCAACAAGGTCATCAATAACATCCTTCAAGAACTCCAACCGAGTTCAGACTTATCCTCAAAATGGCCTCAACTAAGTCTTCAAGCTGAGAACATGCAAGGTCACTGTTGACCGTTCTCGGCAACTCTTTAGCTAAAAATTTCTCTTCAACCGAAGCTTCGCACTTGAAATTTGTAGGTACAAGTCCTTAAAAACCTGCAATAAGAAGTTACAAAGTATTCTCCTTTCCAGATTACAAGAGATGTGGCTTCAAGAGCCTTACAAAATCTCAACCTCTAGAGAAATACAACTTCATAAAAACTATTACAAACAATTTTATTCAGAGTTTTATGCTCACAAAACCACACTAGTTTATCAACATATTTATCACACTACAAAAGATGTAATAAACACACACAAGCTGATATACTAGTTTGATGAGTGATGTTCCCAGCTCCTACGGAGTTGTTCAAAGGAACTCTCTTTCACAGGTTGCTCAGGCTACAGTTGAGTTTCTTCTGGGACTGCCTCATAAGTGGTAGCAACTACTAGCTCCGCTTTCGTCTCCTCAACTTTCTAGTGGTTGGGTCTCTCAATAGACCTCGATCGACAATGGAGCTCTGGATGTAGCTTCCAACACTTTTCCTCCCAATGTCCACTGATTCCATAGTGGTTTCAGAAGTTTCAAGCACTAGAGGATTGTCCAGCTCCTCCTCTGAATCCCAATCCTTGGCATCGTGGTTGTTTCTTTGCCTCGATCGGATTGGTGATGCCTTGCTCGGAAATACCAAGGCCCTTTCCTCTGAAACCCATCTTCCCAAGCAGCTTCGATCCCATACATTTTGTGTGCTTCTCGAAGTGCGCAAAAGAGTCCTGCTCATCCTCTGCTAACTTCTTCTATTATGTGGAAGAATATTCTTCGAGATAGTTATTGTCACTATCACGAAGATTAAGAGTCTGAAGGTACTCCATCTACCGACAGTAGGCACACTCTACTGCACCAGGAGAATTCACCCAATTGTGGCCGCAAGCAAATTTTTCCTTAGGACTTTCCACCACTGGCTTTGTCACTGGAGAGGCCCCCGTACTATCAGGCAGGGTAAGCGGGGAGTATGAGGATGATGTATCCTCAGAATGCGGAGAAAAGAAGCATATGTGTGCACTCCCTAATATAGGAGGAATTCTCTTGTTATGCTCCTCCAAGACTTCCTACAACAACACTTGTAGTCTTTCCTTCTCCGTGTTGGATTCCTCAAGTAACCGATGAAGTTTTGCATTCTCTGTTTGCAGGCGTTGATTGGCTTCCTCCAACTCTTGCATCCTATTAGTCTTCTCTCGGTGGTCTCGATAGAGTTCTTCAACCATGCCTTTCATTGACATGAAATCATCCACCATGGATGCAGTCAATGTCAGCCTTGAAGATTCACCCTTCTCTGATGCCATCTCTACTCCAAACTCCAAATGTTCACCTATAGCAAATTGACTCACAATCACTCTTGCAAAAACTATCCAAACAAGGCTCTAATACCACTTGATCTATAAAGCAGAAGGGATCTATGAAAAACGTTGCTAAGTGATTATGCACAAAGGTGTAAAGACATTAACAATGGAGTAGTAGGAACATTAAATAGAGAGATTTCAAAACATAAAACCAAGAGAGAGAAAAGAAGACACCAATTTAATTACGGTGTTCGTCCGAGTGGACTATGTCTCCAGGTTGAGCTCAACTGAGTGACCAATTTATTGAAATGTTCTGAACTAGTAGTACAATCTCCAATGGAGCCTCTTGCAACACTACTTAAAATATTTGTAGCCTATCCACAAAGTCCCAAAAAGTCACTCACTCAAACCCCTCTCAAAAGTTCTCCAAGCTAGGAATGATTAACAAAGAGTAAGAAAATTGACTTTGCCTAAAAACAAGACTTACTACAGACTCAGAATCATATTCTTCTCAAATCCTCTATTTCCCCAAATTCTCTCACAAAAAGCTCACAAGGCTAAGAGAATGGAATGAGGAATTGGATACAATAGAGAATGATCAGCTGGTGGATGATCAACTCATAAAGTTATGATCAACTTAGGAAGTGATGATTTGAATGCCTCCTAGCTCCCCTTTTTATACTTCAATTTTCCATATGGGGCTAAAAACCTCCAATTTGGAATTTTTCCCCATTTAAAAAAAAACAATAATACCCCTAAAAACATTTCAATTTGTTTTGTTTATAAGCCCTTATTTTACCACATTTCGGGCTTAGTTTTGTTTCTTGGGGTTTTGTTTTATTTGATTTGTCTTTTAATTCCTAATAACCATTAAAGGTTGTTTGTTAGGAATTTTCGGCTTAAGTATGGTTATTAAAAACCCGCTCACCATGCACTATTAATTCGCGTGGGCACAACGGTGCATACACCTTTTTCTGGCAGCTGGTCGTGGTTTCAACTCCCACCGCTATCTTTATAAATCCAAATATCAACAAAGTCTAACAAAAACAACCAAATGCATACATTAGTTAAGTGTGATGCCGTCGTAATGGTAGATGCTTTGTATGACACGAGGGAGGTGGGCGGTTGAGCCCTGACAAAATTTTGCAACGGCTAACAAATACGCAGATGAGGAAGATAGATGCCATCATTGGGTCCATGTGTCGCACACAAAGGTAGCCACGTCGTCAATTGACTCGCCAGAAGAGACAAGTCACTGCCACGTCAGCACGACACGTTGCTGCCATGTTAGCTGCCAGCTCATGGCACGATCGCCATGTCATCGTATGGAGTACACGTATCATGCACTGATTGGTCCAACTCATCTTTTCATATGGTAGACGTTGCTGACATCATCAGTCGTACCACATGGTACCCTTGGTCAACTAAAACTTTGACTTGCCATATCTCGTGCATACGAGCTCCGATTTGCGTGAAATGAATGTCATTGGAAATCTCTCGACAAGCTCTTTGGGATGATGTTGAATTTGATCAGTTTGGTGATGATAAATTTTCCACCTTTTTTCTCGTCCCTAGTACCTGAGTTGGCCAGCCTTTAACCAAACTTTGACCAGCAATATCTCGCACATACAGGCTCAAATTTTGATGAACATCATTGGGTTCGTGTCGTTGAGCCCTTCGAAGTGACATCGCTTCCGACCGATTCTAAGTCAATCAACTTTTTTTGCCTTCTATATGGCCTCCTGGTCTAGGTTTGACCCAACTTTGACTGCGCGTATCTTGAGCAAACGGACTCCTTTTTTGCCCGTTCAAGTTGCACCGGATTCAGTTCTTCGAGCTCTATGCCATGGAACTGCTTCTAGGAGAAACTGGAACACTTCAATTTTTAAGTTCTGGAGATCCACCTGGATTAACTTTGTAGCATATTTTCTTTCCAAACTTACTACATCAGAGGACAATCAAGTCATTGATGACTCCTTCCCTGATGAACATTTATTCTCCATCAGTGTGCATACACCCTAGTATGCTGATATAGCTAATTATCTGGTCATAGGGAGAGTTCCTCCTCATTTCTCTCCAAAAGAGAGAAGGGCTCATTGAAAAAAAATTTCCTTTCTCATTGATTGCAGGATGCTTGTTCTACACGGGACTAGACCGTGTCATGAGGAGATGTGTGAGGGAAAATGAGACATATGATATATTGCATGCATGTCACAATGAACCCTGTGGAGGACATTTTGCAGCCAAGAGGACAACATTGAAGATTCTGAACATAGGATATTACTGGCCCACACTACACAAGGATGCAGGGAAATATACAAGGAAGTGTGATAGATGCCAGAGGATGGGTTGGCCAACCAAATCTAATGAATTCCCCTTTACCCATAGGTAGTAATCACTCCATTTGATAAATGGGGATTGGATTTTGTAGGACCCATTGACCCCCCATCAAATGGTAAATCCTATATCTTGGTATGCACTGATTATGTGACAAAGTGGATTGAAGTTAAAGCAATGAAGCATGCAAGAGATAATAAGGTTGCAAAATTTCTTTATGAGGAAATTTTCACATCGTATGGGGTTCCAAGAGAGATAGTGATTGATCAAGGGGCTCAATTCACCTCAACCCTTGTTACAACACTAGTTAATGAATACAACATAAGGCATAAGAAGTCTACTCCTTATCACCCTCAGGCCAATGGCCAAGTTGAGGTGACCAACAGGGAAATTGAAGCCATTCTGACCAAAATAGTGGCTATCCATAGGAAGGATTGGGAAAATAGGCTGCCATAAGTTGTTTGGGCCTATCAGGACCACTTGGAAAACAATCACAAGTTTCACTCCTTTTGAGTTGTTGTATGGAAAGACAACTATGTTGCCCATTGAATTCTAACATAAGACTCTCAGGACTGCACTGGATCTTGGGATGGACATATCTGAGGCACAAAAGGACAAAATCATGCAGTTGAATAATTTGGATGAGATGAGAATGATAGCCTTGCATCACATAGAGGTAGTGCAGAATCAAAGAATAAAATGGCATGATAAATTCATAAAGGACAAGAAATTCCAACCAAGAGACTAGGCACTCCTTTATGACTCCAGATATCAGGATAATGTTGGTAAACTACAGACAAGGTGGTTGGGGCCATATGAGGTTGTTGAAGTCTTCTCCAATGGTGATGTTCAACTCACTACCATTGACCTTGTCAGATTTAAGCTACTTGTCAATGGTCATCGCCTCAAGTTGTATCACAAGCCAACTTCCAAGGAGGAATTCCTGTAGCAATTCACTCAACATGCAACACCCAAACTTCTTGCAGCCGAAGGAAGTGGACCTAGTGTCCCTCCTTCTAGCTAATCAAGGTATGTAACTTGTCATAATAAAGACTTCCACTACTGTGGGAGTCTACCTCTTCACTAATCCACCCATCCGCCCATCCATCTCCACCTTTCTCTCTCTTCCATCACTTCACCATAACTTCACTTCATTCCACTTCACTCCATCTCCACTTTCATTAATTTCTCAACTAACTTCTTAAAAGGTGACCGATACTTCCTCAATATTCTTTGCAACAGATATTCCATAAATTTAGGTACGTGTGCATCAATTTGTTACATCTTAATTATCTTTTGGTACATTAATTTAGATTTTCTCCATAGCATGTAATTATTCCTTGCCCCTGTCAAATTGTCATTACTACCTCGCATGTGAGGACACATGCTCAAATTTAGGTTGGGGGGGAGTGTGAATAGCATGTCCACGTGTCAATCCATGTTGGTCCATGTCAACAAATTTTAAATTGAGCTAAATTGAATTCTGAGTAAGGTTACAGCTCGCATGTGTGAGATGACACCATGTCGCCACCATTCTTCTCGGTCGTATCCTTCATTTATTATCCCTTACTTCCTTTATTGCCTCTGTCATGATCCTAAGTCGCAAAAAAGGTAGAGTTCATACGATATTGGTGTTGGGAATTCAACAGCGTTGCAGGAAGGGAAACCTTGCAGAAGTTCTTGCTTAATTACAGACAACTAAAAATATGGGAGACAAATTAATATGAAATGAACCCATGGTTCATGATGTGCTGCAGGATGCACCTTCACAATCCGAGTTCAGAAATTGCGGGTGGTTAGATTATTTCCTAGAGAGGAATGGCTATAATGAAGATGTTGCATTGGAATTTGCACAAACATTGTCTAAAGGAAAGGCTATGGTAAAATGGTTGGAGGTAATAGCTATTGAAGAGAGGATTGTAGAATTTACAGGGTTTCCTGTCGATGGTGAACATTACCCTGCTACCAAAGATGCAAGGTTAGCTAGGGCTGAATTTACAAAACTCGGTGACCCTCCATTGGATGTGGACAAGCAAGGTGCAAAGAGAACCTCTATGCCTGAGTTGTGGAAGCAAGTATTTTTCCACATTGTGAAGTACATCACTTGTGAAGGCTGCCAATCGAACCTACATTTTATGCACTTCAAACTCCTGAATCATATGAGGCATAGTAGAAGAATGAATGTGCCAAACGTGCTATATCATCTTCTTTCAATCATAGCAGCTAAAACCAAAAAAGGTAGGGATAATTTTGTTTCCCACCATTGTCTAATCAAATTATTAGTAGAGAATTCTTTGCATGATGTGTCTGATATGACTTGGGAGGAACTTTTAAATATTGATCAATTTAGACCAGAGAATTTGTGACCTAGGGTTTTTCCTCCACCTCATAGGGTTAGGAGGAGAGTGAGTATGGTTGAAGCCACTCCTGGAGCCTCGACTTTCGATGCAAGCCCTAGTGTAAACCCTTTTTTAGTTGAGCAAACTATAGAGATTAGTTCTTCTGAACATTTAGACAAAGCTAGTTCCTCTTCAAACTCTGATGATGATGTCCCTCTTCAAACCTTAATTTGAACTATGGCACAAAAGAAAGAGGCAGAAATAAGGAAAGGAAAAGCTAAAATGAAATGATACAAAAATAAGCACCAATCTTTAAGAAATGGAAGGCTGACACTGTTCTTCCTACAACTGAAGAAAAACATAAAATCCCTCCTAGAAAAACAAGACCAGTTGGACCAGCCATTGGTATGTCTCTGCAGGGAAGCCCTAAGCCTAGAGAAACATCACGAGAGGACACAGAAGCCCCAATGGGGCAAGTGAACGTTGAGGAAAAAGACATTTTTGAGGAAGAGGCAGATATAAGGTTGGCAGAGCTTGTTGCCATCGCAGAACAGGTTGAGAGCCAAGAGTATAATGAGAATTAGGAGCTCCTACAGCAGGAGCAAGAGTTCCTACAACAAGAACAAGAACCCCTGTAGCCGGAACTAGGTGAACAATCAAAACCTCTACAACCATAATTGGGTGAGCAATGAGAATCCCTGTAGTTGGGGACATAGCAAGAACAAGAATCGGTGCCAGCAAATTTTTTTGGTAGGAATACATAAGCCCTCTATTTTTTCAATATGTCAGCCATAAACTTATGGAATGAGATGCTAAGGAGGGAAGAGGAATGGAAAAAGGAGAAACATAGGCTAAAGGAGGAAATTAAAGAGAGAGATGAAGAGATTGAAGAAAAGAATACGAAAATTGCTACTTTAAGGGAAAAGGTGGACAATGTAGCAGCCTTAATACCTCAAATATTAGAGTGTAGGACTCCTCCAAGGGTCTATACTTTGTATTTGAAGGAGAGGAATCTTCCTTTTAAACTAGAAAGGATCATTTTAGGTTTGAATCATTCCATTAAGACTCCTCTTGAATTTTTCCAAGCTTATCAGATTGCTCCTCCTGAAATGAAAAATTTGTTGTGTGAATTCTATTTGCATAATTATGTTATGTCCCAAGATCATGATTGGAATCCATTGTTGTATGTTGGGGATCTCCAATTAAGGGAATTCATGTCCTGGATACAGAATGAAATTAGTTGGGGACAAAAGTTCAGGACTTATAGGAAAATAGAATCCAACACTCCTTTTCCCATCAAACACTCCTTTTCCCATCAAGGTTGAATATAGAAATCCTAGAGACATTTTCAGGGAATGGCACAAATTTATTTACCAACCAAGTTATGGCAATAGGATCCTGCCTGTGAGAGAAGCAGTTTACAAAGAATATGAGAAAGTAGCAGAGACCACAAGGAAATCTATAATGGGATATCTGTAACAGAGGTGGAAAAATCTGACTGATGAGTTAAAACAAGTTGAGCCTCAATCTCTACAGAACTATGTTGCAGTATGCAAAAGAGTTGATAGATATATACAGATTGGAAGGATGAAAGGATAATTTTGGCTTCCACTAACTTTTCAGCCACTTATCCTATTATGGCATGTGCCAAATTTTAGGTATTATCAGTATGATATAGCTGTGAAGAAACAGAGATGGAACAGGTTGGACAACAAGCAAGGGTTCTATTGGGACCCTGATTCACACACTGCAAGAACTGATGTGGGGCAGTTGGAAGTTGCAAATTTTAGGATATTGACTAAGAAAAAGAACAACCCTTCCTCTGTTGGAGGACCAGCAAAACCTTAGGTTAGGGGGAGTGATGAGTCCAGTTTATGGCTCAATTTTGATGAAGTTTATTATCCATTTACTGTAGTTGTCATAGACCTTGATACTTGGATGCTAACATTTTCATAATATTTCCTCAAAACCATAGACATTGGGCATAAGCTTATTTTTGTAACTTTTAAATGGCATTGACATGCTATATGAACTATCTATGTTAATTTTACATGTGGATTAATGAATTTTACTTTAAGATAGTTATAGATATGCATTTTTTGTGTGTACTAATGTTGTCATACAGATATAATTAGAGCTTACAAAATTGAGGAAGATTTTCCAGCTGGTCATTTTCCATAAAGGTCAACAAGGTGATCATTCACAGGTCAATGGAGGGAAGACTCTTAATGGAGGGAGATTCTTAGTTTAAATCAAAAATTGTAACTTCCTTGTAAATGGTCTTAATAGTTTGTTGAGTGAATATAGGAGCTATTTTTATGCTAGATCTATGTTAAGGAAAACCGGCTTGACCAAATTCCACGCATACATAACCTCCTTTCCATTTTCTATGCTTTCCCTAAAGTGGTGTCCTCCTAATCTGTTGGAGTTGACCACCTTGCTAGGTAGTTAGTAGTTTTTCCTCCTATAAATAAGACTCGAATGCTCCTTCTAAAAAGGTTGGTTAATCTGATGTTGTACTTGCATTCTTAGTTTTTTCAGTAATATAGTTATGTTGCTCGATTGTACTCATGCTTTCCAATGAATAAAAATAAAGTTATAAGTTTGTGCATCTGATTTTACATTTGTCTTAAGGTATACTCATCCAAGAGGGCCCACTTGGTGAGCATTCCATCCTTTAGCTTAGTTATTACTTTTTTGTTCAAAAAATAGTTATGAATCTGGCAACTATTTGTTCCTGCAGCCACTAGAATTCCATTCTATGACAGTTCCTATAGCCAAAGCAGACAAAGTAGTTTCCTGTCTATTTTCTTAGATTTTCATTCCTGACATGCATTTTAGCTTAGTATAGTTGTTGGTTGATGTTCAACACTTATGTAACTCCTTTCTAAGCAATTTACTTTCAGCATTATGTCTTTCTTAGCTATAGAATGAATATGGCTACTTTGGATTCCTAGTGCACATACTGTGCTGACCCATTTCAAGTCTACGTCCCTGGGTTGACAAGTTAAATGCACCTTCATAATGATTAAGATAGCTATTCATATTAGATGTCCAATCTCCGAATCACAACTTTAAGGGCTTAGTTGTTAAATCATTGTAGGAGGCCAACACTGGTCTCTGCTTCTCGTGAACAAGTTTTTCTCCTTCCATCAGTTCTATAGTATGTTGGATGATTTCAGGATCATATCCCTTAAGGTAATCATATGACTAGGCCACTACTCCTTCATATTTTTCACAAAAATGGATAAGCCTTTCTTTATCATGTTGTGGGACATCCTTTCCAACCTTGAGCTTCCTTCCATCCCCAACCTAAAGATATGCATAGTTGCATTTGTCCGCTACAAACTTCCTCTTGTCATTCCTTGCTTCATCACAATCAAATAGGTTTTCAAGAGTGACTAGTCCTTTTGGAAGCTTGTTGGACCTTAAATAAATAATTTTCCCTTCATAGGCCTCGAAATATTTTGGTTGGAGTTGCTCAACAAACTCTCCTGACTGTTGGATAAATGAGGCTATGTGTTCATCACTTTCGAACACTTTCCAGCTCTAGTCATTATTAGGGATTTCCAGTCGGAAAATCACTCACACAGAGTGTACATTATCAATTAGGTCAGAAACAGGGTCGAATTGAGATATGATTGCTACCATGCAATCCGTAGTTGTATTTTTCTCTTTGGGCACTGTCTAGATATTGAAGACTTCAAAGCTCTCGATCAAATCCCAAACTCTATACCTATAAGATCTCATGCGGGCATTCTTGGCTACAGAGAGCCCTTGGACTTGATTGACTACTTTCTCAGAGTCTCCAAACACCATTATTTGTTTGACACCCATCCATTCCGCAAGACTCGGACATTGCACTAGGCCTTCGTATTTAGCTTCATTATTCGAATAGGAAAACTAAAATCGAAAAGACCTAAGGGTATTTTCATTGGATGGGGACGTCAAACATATCCCATCTCCTACACCAACTTTACATCTTGCTCCATCAAAATGCAGCGTCCATAGCTCTAAGGCTTTACCACCCTCAGATTCCTTCATGACCTTCGAAATCACTTGATCTTCATCATAGGTTCCCAATTCGGTGGCATGATTATTTCCGAAGGGATCAATGTCTATACATTCACCCAAGAGGACCTCTTCTTGATCAGTCTAGTCTCTGGTCACTTTCTCATCCTCTAGTAGCTTAGTACAATACATTTCCTCTTTGGTGATAGAGGTATGAGCGGCCTCAAAGTTGATTATGGCTTCATCTGCTACATGTTTTGAATGTAGAGGTTCAAACACTATCTTCATTTTAGCTCCATGTTTGGTCTTGAGGATCAAGTGTGACCAATCCAAGGAAAGATATCTGCCTATCTTGGAAGTGAATTCTCGGGATAAGAAAAGATCGAACATAGGGGGAATGTCTATGATCACAGTATCTTGTGGAACTGTGATACTAGGACAAGAGAATAGAGTCAAGGGGAGGTTATTAATGACACCTACAGTTTGAACCTTGTTCCCATCAAGCTGCATAACCCCTCTATTTAAAGGTTCATAGTTAATTCCTAAGGCTTCAGCTATCTACTTGGGCATGACTGTGGGACTAGCACTAGAGTCAATCATAGAATTATGCAACAACCTCTTACCCACAATGAGAGTCAAGAAGAAGGGTTTTGGTTTAGGCTTACCTCTAACTTTGATAGAGGCTTCCTCTATATTGTTTGTGAGGACTTTGGCTGGAGGTGATAAATCAATGGCCTTTCCCTTAAGTGATTGCTCTGTTGGCTCAGTGTTGGTATCTTCCAGTAGGGCCTTTTGCAGCAATGACTTCTACTCAAAAATAGCTAAGATATCCCAAAGAGATACATTAGCAAAGGATTTCTTCAATTGTCCACCACATTTAATGGCGGCGAATTCAAAGGCTTCTATTCCTTAGCCTTTGTTATAACAATCTCCTTTTGCAGCTGAAATTGTTGTGCAATTGCAGAGGTACTAAGAGTTTGGTCAGGGATGCTTTTGGGCTGCAAGATGACCGGTTCGCCCGTGAATCTCCTCTTAGATCGAGTGTTATAATTTGAGTGCACTTGTGGGGCCTTTGATGTGGATGCATCATTTTCGAACACTGCCTCTTCTTCTTCCATCCATGAGAAGAGCGTGTGGGCGAGAGCTATATTTTTCTCTTGCTCCAGGGGCATTCCTTGAATTTACGCAGTAAGTACCACATTTTCCATTTGCGGAGAGGCATATACATAACATCCTGAATCTAATGCCACGCCTTGACTATGTTTTTCTTCCACTATTTATTGTAGATTGCTGCAAGAAAATTTTTGGAACATATGTGCTTTGTTGTAGGGGAAGCACCAGGGATTGATGTCATTGGCAAAATTATTTTGCCCCATTGTCAACTCTCTACTCGAGCTTGGGTGAGAATTTTGCAATGAAGTAGGAACTGACACCATTTGATTACTTGTTTGAGTCTACGAATTTGTGCACGAGCCTACTTGGAACTGATTTTGCTGGTAGGAAGATCTTGTTGGCTTCGGAGGTGGGGACTGGTTCTGCTTGATGGTAGTTATTTCATTTGAGATACTCCACAACAGCTCCTTGACATCACTCATCTCATCTTTTGAAGAGCCAGACATGGAAGCAATGTTTTGTGGCATGCTCGGATACGCATACATAGATTGGGGAGGAGTGGATGCACTGGTAGATGCTATCTCCTAGGCGGGAGCTGATATCTCCGCAAATATAGGCATAGCGGGCTAAGGCGAATACTTTTCAATGTCAATTAGATTGTTCTTTGCCATGACAGTGATATTGTATGCATTCAGTAGAGTGGTTCCACCAAGAGACTAGATCATCATCGAGATATCAGCATTGAGGAACTTCAAGTAAAACATGAATGTCAAATCTACTATGAGTGTGTGTGTGTAAGCTCAGTTAGCTTTTATATAGGGTTACCTGACGAATTAATTCTCCTAAGTGATACTTCCCCTCCCTTTTGGAGGATTGAACCTATACCTGAAACCAACTTAGCACATTTACAATGGTAGTTAGACATTCATAATAAATCCACATACATCATAAGACTTTAGCATATTCATATAGCAATGTATGTTCTTCATCAATGTAAACATATTTACTGTTTCAAACCACATTTAGCATTTATCAACAATTTCACATAGTACCTATTTTAGTATTCCATTCTTTTAGCAAGCATATCAAAATCATGATTGTGTTTATCATCCTTTTTACCCGTGAAGGTAAAAGTAAATCATTATTTTCTTTCTAAATATTGCAAGTACACTTATCAAAATATCAAACTCGACTAGTTTAGTCTATGTGTTATTGATGTTTGTGTTTGGATTATATTGGATTAGCCTAGAAAAAACCCTTAGGGATTGTTCTTTCCCTTTTCATTTTGGTAAATTTGATCAATCTTACACAACATAATCATCATTTCTAGGATTTCTTATCCACATCAGGATTTCCAAATCTAGATTTTTTGAGATTACATCTTATTCTTATATTTGAACCCCTTTTCTACTTATGCTTCATTGATTTCTCTTGGTGTTCACTACACTTCCTATTTATTATCCCTACCCACCCTTATCTTGGCTTTAAGGTTTGTGTTATCTACATATTTTAAAGTATGATTTTTAATGCTATTTGATTGCATTTAATTTCCATGTCATTTTTTATGCTAAGGCTTCATGTGATCATAATTACCCATTAAGAAGTAATCCTCACCTAAACCCTAGTATGACAACCCAATTTAGTAATAGTGGTATATTTGATGGTGGTAATCTTAAGATTTATATAGGTAAAAATATGATACTTCCGCTACATTTGCTAGTGTAGGCCACTCCACAATGGCTTTGACATTCTCTGAATCCATATTCAAACCTCTTGTTGAAATCATGAATCCTAGATATACTAGTTCTTCCTTCATGAAACTACACTTTTTCAAATTATTTAGTAGCTTTTATTCTTTCAACCTCTATAGTACTAATTTGATATGTTCTAAATGTTCTTATTTGGTCTTACTAAAAATTAGAATATCATTCAAATAAACTATTACAAACTTACCCAATAATTTCCTTAATACCTTATTCACCAACCATATAAATGTGCTTGGCACATTAGTTAATCTAAAGAGCATAACAAGCCACTCATACAATCCCTCATTAGTCTTGAAAGTTGTTTTACATTCATCTCCTTCCCTTATCTCAATCTAGAAATAACCACTCTTCAAATCAATCTTAGTGAAATACTTTGATCTACTTAGATAGTCCATGATAACATCTATCCTTGGCAACAAGAATATATATCTTACAATGATTTTATTGTTTTTTGTCGAATTTGTATGTACTCTCCACTCATTGTCCTTCTCGGGTACTTGTATCATCAATACGCACATGGGCTCAAACTCTTATAGATCAAACCTTTCCTTGATAACTCATGCACCTACCTAATTAGCTCATTTTTCTCTACTATTGTCATTATATGTGCCCTATCATAATAATTAATTTATGAGTTCTTTGGTGTATTCCTTCATATTCATATCCCTTTGTCTCAAATTTTGCAATTTCCTCAGTAGTTCCAACTCATAGTCCATCAGTATGAATTGTCTTTTCAATTTTTCAATCATCCTCTCCTATTCTTTTATTCTTTCCTTTTCATCCCTATTTATTTTTTGTTGTACTTCCTTCCATCAAACAATAACATGACCTTTTAGCTTTTTTTTTTACAAACCTAACTCTCTTGGGGTCTTCAATATCCTCCCACTCAAAGTTATCATCTAACTCATTTATCCAATCAATCAATTCTTTTGGATTTAGATCACCATAGTAGTTTGGAACTTCCATTGTGGGATAGGTTTTTGATGAAAACATGTCTATTTTTATGGATTAACTCATTGTGGATTTGAACATTATTGATTTATCAACTTTGGGGATCCCCAAGCGTATGGTCCCTAATTTTGTTATCTTGGATATTGTGGCCAGGATGCATTACATTGGTTATTGTTCCCTGCAAGTTGACGATACCAAGAGGAATTAGAATTTTGACCAAAGGAAAAAATATTTATAGGTCATTGTCCCATGTAATTGACCTCTTCCTTAATTATAGTGGACTTTTTCTTTAAATTTCTAATTGTCTATAGTAGGTCACATTGATTAGTTTTATGGTCCTTATCATAGAGTAGATAAATGTCTATTTTTCCTAGGGAAAATTCTCTTAGCAATTGTTTATTCATCCATCTGGGGAAATGATGGAAAGTATATTTGTGTTTCTATTTTTAGCTTGGATTTCATTAAGAGTAGTGTTCAGTTGGAAAAGGATACTAGTTTTTAGGTTTGTTCTCTTAATTTACCTATCTGATTTGTTCCTCTTATTAGACTATTATTTTTTATTCCTCCTCTAGTTACGGATTAAATCCTATAGATTGCAAATATTTCTTCAAGGCATAACTTAGCAGTGTCTCCATTCCCCATTAAGTCAAGGGCTCATCATGAGTCTTCTTCCAAACCTTTCAAAAAATTAACGACTTCAACGAGTATGATGTTTTCACAACCAAAACACTTCAACATAAAAAGGGAATATATCTAAATGGACTTCTATGCTCTCTTACTCTTTTTTATTAAGATGGAATAATTCTTCCTTTCTATCATTGATCCTATGTAATAATCTTGGTATTTATCTAAGAAAACTATTTCCATCTCTCGCCATGAGCCAATTGACACAACGGTCAATCCCATAAACCATCACATTATTGTATCCTTTAAAGTAGAATGGAATATTTTTAAATTTTGATTGTTAGTTTTGTAATCATATCTTTGGAAAAGAATCTTAAACTTAGAGAGAAATTGATCTAGGTCCTCTAATGATAAACATCAAAATGTAGGAAGATCAACAAGGGAGATATTTTCATGGGGACATCTTCATTTTTGTTCAAATTAATTGGATATGTGAATTTTCTTTCAACCCCCCTTGCCTCCCATCAATTGTGGTTATTTATTTCTCCATCATTAATGATGTTAAATAGGTTTTTTTTTTAGATTTCCTCAAAGGTTTTTTTGGTGGTCTAAGGCGGGTCTCAAAAGACGATGTTCATGGGTTTCTTCAACTAAGACTCCTTTTTGGTTGTTCTCTTTTTCATATGTTTGTGGTTTGGGCATTTTGACAATGAATTTCTTGTCAAGTCCTCTCTTTTTGATTGGATGTAGAGAAAAAAAAAAAATTAAAAAGATTAAACTATCTAAATTCCTAATAATACAGGTAATGTAATAACACATTATCCCCAACGGAAATTCCAAAAAGTGAAAATTTATAGTCAAGTCTCATACTTTAATTAATTAATCATCATTTTGACTAGTGTGTTGTCCTAGGCTATCTATAGAAGGATTTTAGATATATAATATATGCTAAATTTTGTAAAAGTGGAGAATTCTTATGCTTGAAAGGAATGTTAGCTCAAAAGAAATTAAAATTGTAATCTACAAAGGAATAAGGAATGTAACCCACAAAAATAAGAAAGTTAATTAAAATCTTGCTACAACAAAATGGAATTTCTTTAACTACAAAAATTTTGATAATAAAATCTAAACTACTCTATCTTTTTACTTATTCTCTAAATAATATTTCAATAGATTTCAATTTCTAAAGAATTATTTTGACACAACATAAAAATAACAATTTATTTTGGATCTTATGAAATACATAATCATTTGCATAAACACATACTGACAAAATATCATAACAGATATTATAGATAATATAGATGACATGGAAATAACATTAGATAACATTAATAAATTAAACATATTGAACACATTAAACCTATACGTTATAAAGAATATGAACACGAGATATACAAACATAAACTCAATGAAAACTAAAATACTTATCTTTACTATACACTCTAAATCCTAAGTTGAGTGGCCAACTTGATAGAGGTTTGAATTCCTCCACTCACAAAATCATTAACAACATGAAAATTCACCTCACAACAAGATCTTTACTAAAAGAGGTTATCTATTACTTATGTCTCAAAAAATATTAGTTATCAAATACTAGAACTTTCTTTACTGATTAATAGAAAGATATATAAAATATAACCTATTTCCAAGATTATGGCATTATGGAAACATGCCTTGATGTCATTAAAAGTTTGCTAAATTAATTTCATAGGTTGAAATGGCCATTCTCTGGTCTAAAGAATTTACCTCAAATGTGGTGTTGAAATTTAAATACTTTTTCATTGGAACTTGGCTATCGTAGGAATGCATATGATCATTGTGTTTATTTTAAATTAATTGAAGATTAATTGTTAATCATTATCATGTACGTTGATGAAATGTTTATTATAAATAGTAAGGGAATGATTAAGGAGTTTAATACTTATTTATATGGTGTCTTTGATATGAAGTGTTTTGGGGATATGAAATACATTTTAAATCTTAAGATTAATAAGGATCTAATGATATTTTTCCCCTTAGTTAGAATAAGTATAATTAGATTATTTTCTAAAGGTTTATGATGCATGACTGTGAGCCATTTAACATTCCTTTACCTATGTATATTAATTTATCGTTAGATTTATTGGCACTCAATCTAATAGTACATTTTTTTAGTCAAAGCCCCCATGTGCCGTTGGCCTCATTTTCCCATCATTTATAATCAACCTAAGAAATCTCCCTCCTTTGGTTCAATTTTTGTAAGTATTCTTCCTTTTCATCCCCTATTTTTATATCAAATGTTGAAAGTTGAAAAAATCCAATAAATTAGGAAGTATGGAAGTATTTTGGTCAAATTCTAAAGTTTTTGCATAGTTGCAAAGTTTTAGTAGACTTCCAAACATATTTTTCTCATCCAATGTCTTGTCCTAACCATTGGTCCCATATGAGTAATATTTATCAAGTCATTCTTCCTTCCATTTTCCTTTGGTCCACCTATTTGGAGGATTTTGAGGGAAATATAGACTTATTTTTTCCCTCCCAACCTCTCATATTCTTCCCCATCAAATCCCTACAATTGTCCATTTCCTCTCCTTTCTAGAGTTTTAGATTTTATTTAGACTTTCCTTTTCCCATCCATCTCCTCTTCTTCCCTCTAGTTTTGAATGTGTTTCCCAAAGGATTTCTAATCCATCTTATGGAATTCCTTCCCACCTCTGAAAATCCAAGCCTACCATTCCCCAATCCATTCCCACATTTTCTTCTACTTCTATTTTTCAAAATTCTACTACAACTTTAGAATTCATCCAATTCTCACATCTAGTTCTACTATGAAACTTTGAACCTCCCATCCTTCCACATTTTTCAATATTCCTTGTGTTGATGCCTAAAAATGATACGCAACAGCCTTATGGGAAACTCAGTTCATGGGGGAACCAATTTCACTAAACTTAGTAACCTTCGAGTTTTTTAAAGAAGTCGGCTCCTTCTATAATTGGGGGTTTGGAATGGGGAAAGGAAGTAGATATAAAAAATAAAGTTTAATCTAAGATGATGTAGCAAGAGTTAAGTATGGGCACGTTAAATCTTTCTTTCAGATGAGATTTAAGGGCCCATTCAATAATCTACATGTCCAAAAATAATAGAAAGTACAGATGAAAACCCAAGCAGTCTATTAAATAATATAAATAACTTCCATACACATTCACTGACAACAAGACTCTAAGACATGGTCTGAATAAGCAAACTTATATTGAAATTATACAAGTTCTGCAAATAAACTACTCAGTACAATAACAACACAATATAATGTTTTGTCAAGTAACTAAGAAATAGAAAGGCCAAAAAAATGGCACAGTATGTGAATCTTAATACAATAATCAAAACAATACAAAGACCTGATGTCTTTCCACAATTTTTTGTGTATTCTCCGAACTCATTTTCGGAAAGTTGAAGCAGTATATATAGAAAAGCATCCCACCACCCGAGAGCCAATAACAAAAAAGATTCCCAGGCACAAGCAATGATGTCCATCGCAATGATTTCCCAAAACCATTGCAATAGAAAAGATTCCCAAACATAGAATATAGTCGCCTTTGAACAAGATTCATCCCTCTACAAATGATGACTGTGGTCCCAGTGTGGAAGCAGCAAAATTCCCATGTAAACATGTGTCACTCACCCACAGAGTTGGTTAGGACATATGGCAATAGGACGGGGCTTGTCATTCATTCTTCCATTCCTTGCGATAAAATTCCCTACAGAGAAGACATGTGGAGGAGTCTTTGTCTCGAGTGTTGACTATGGGGTCCGCTAAAATGGTGCCCACGGAATGATGCTACATGGTACGCCGGTGGAGCTCAGTAGAGAAGAAATGGGGAGTGGGCTCACAAAGGCCTGCACTGTTAACACATAGAGACATGGTAGGGCTTGACAAAGAAGCAATGGAGGAAATCCTTCCAAGGAGCGTGCAGCGGGCACATGGAGAAAGCGGGCGAAACTTCTTCAAAAAGGGCCCAAAGATATACAAACATATGAGGCATGGGTCGGGGCTTATCAAAATAATAACATCAACCTGAAGGGAGCTCTAGGGATTTTCTATCCACACCTTCCAAACATCTCTTTTAAAATTTTAGTGGACTTCTAGAATTCTATTCCAATGTATCATCCTAATATCCAATTTTGCATCTCTCTCCCATATTTCTCTATATTACTTCCTTTTAGCTTTTCAGCCATTTATGGAGTTTTGATGGACTTCTAGACTTCTATTCTAATTTCAAATCCTGAACTTTAATCTCACAAAAAAACCCACATCTCCCATTATTTCCCCTCATCCACACCAAACCTCTTCATCTCTTCTAGATCACCTCTATCACTCACTAGATCTTTCTACAACACTATTAATGATTGGATTGGACCCTAAAATTATTCCAAAAATACTTTCCTACATAAAACATCATTGCCTATAATGTTAATGGTGGAAGATGAGGGAAACCATGCTAATTGAAACAACATAAAATGGGGGATACGCTTTCGTATGGTCTAGAACATAGAGCAAAACCCACTTTCCAATTATCTCATTGAAGGGAAACCCTAGAGATCTCAATGCAAAGGAGAAAGAGATCTTGCAATATGGCTGCCCTAAGGACTGATTGTGAACTAATGAGGGGTTCACCACCAAGCTAGGGCTTGGAAAGACCAACGAAATGCAAGATCTAATGATAAAACCTAGTGATGCATGAAACTTGAATGTATGACCTATAAATGCATGCAAAACAAAACAAAATGGTAAGAAATCAGAATGGTGCACCTAGGAAGTTGTGAAGACCTAGAAAAAACATTGAATTGCTGAAAAAGCCTAATTTTGAGCACATTGGGACTCATACGCCACTTCTAGTGTATCAGTCCCAGATCAAGTTTTTTGGTCTGAAACTAGTTTCCGGCACTATAGATTTCAAATCTACAAAAATATTGAAAATTCATGTAGTGGGACTCATTGTTCTGCTTTTTTAGAGAATTAGGGTTTGATTCTACCCTTCAATCTCTACTCTTTCTCCTTGACCTAATTTTTGGATTTGAAATTGTTGATTTTGAACCTATAGGTGACTTTTTGTGAAGATGACAACCTTGTGATAACTTGACAACTTCTCTCAACCTTGCAACCTAATCTCCAAAGGATCTTCAAGTATTCAAAGCACCTAGATCCACAATCACAAAGAGAGAGAGAGAGAGAGAGAGAGAGAAAGTCTTGATTGTTAGGGAATAGGGGTTTGCCTTGGTCAAACCCCTTATAGGTAATTAAACCAAATGATGAGATAATGAAATGAAGGCATGAAACATGAAACAAAGAACATGAATCATGAACAATAATACCTTGAATGATGTCTTGTAGATGATGTCTTGTAAATCTGTAACTCATCATGAAGTGGCCATGAAGGACGTAGATCTTGATCTTGACAATAGGTGTAGAGAAATGCTTTATCTTGGATCTTCAATCGCTCAACAACATGCTTGATGCTTGCTAATCTTGGCATGATAATGGATCTTGAATTACTGCAACAATTGATGAAGTCTGCCCTTGAATGCCTTAGAAATGATCTTGAATTCTCTCTTGATGATTTTGTAAAGTCTTGGAATGCTTAACTCTTGAGTGCTTGACTTGATATCATGTAGGCTTATATGAAATAATGATTTGAGACCTCATTTATATAGGCAATCCATCTAATATCCCATTAATTGGATCCCACAAGTCGACATTCATAAAATTTGAACTTAAAAACCAAATTTCCTGCTCAAAACCTTAAAAATAGGCCAAATGGGACTCATACGCCATTTATGGCATATGGGTCCCACTTGGATGGGACTCATACACCCAAGGTGGCATATGGGTCCTCCAGGGCCTTTTTGGAGAGAGAAAGTGTCGGGGAGTTGAGAAATTAAGTTTATTTGATGTCTATGTTGGGGTTTTGGTTAAAATATGCCTCAAGATGCACAATATAGGGTCTCAGGGGCCTATTAATGATGATATATAGGTTATAAATGCAAGAGGGCCCAAAATTCAATGTAAAAGTGTAAATAAATATACTTTACAACATTAAATTAAGGAAAAATTAGGTCTATTTAGCTCAAAAGGGCCCTAAATCCCATGTGAATGTGTAAAACACATTACAACACTAGATTAGGTCCATTTAGTTTACAAGCCTCCTAAATTTAATGTGAAGGTATAAATAAATACACTTTACAACACTAAATTAAGGAAAAGTTAAGTTTATTTAGCTTTAAAAGGGCCCAAAACCTAGTGTGGATGTGTAAAACATATCACAACACTAGATCAAGGCAATATCAAGTCCAATTTATCATTAATTATTCCAAAATCAAGCAAGGAAAAGGCGTAATTTTTTTGTTGCCACATTTAGCCCCCACTTTAGTGAGAGGATAAACTTGCTTCAAACTCACACTAAAGTAGACATTCAATAGGGGTCCAAGTGTACCGATGTGGATGGTCTAGGATAACAAAGATCAAGGAAGCATTCAAGCCCCCAGGATCTAAGATCCTAAGTCAAACCGACATAAGTACAAAAGGACATGCACAAGGTGTATGATTTGTAGCATCAAGATACTCAAACATGCACTGTCAATGATTAAAAGAAAGAAAAACAAAAACAAGCAAGAATAAAGAGAGGTGGATCAAGCCTCGAGTACCGTTTGTCCAACATGATGTGGATCAGATCTAAGGTGTTTGTCCAAAAATGCACGCCCGATGTGAGGCAACAGAACTTTAGGGTATTCGTTGGGTGAATATCCAAAGGGTGGCTTAGTGAGAAAGTCATACCTTTGTATCGACTTCTCACCGTATAATGAGAAATTCATGCCCATGTTTAGGCTTCTCATCATACGTTAACCATACCAAAGCTATACCTTTTGATAACTTTGATAAGGTGCCACATAATAATGATCTTCAAGCTTCATGAGACAAGCAAAACTTCGTATGCTTGGACCTCATGAAAAAACAATGAACTTTGAACTTCATGAGGCAAGCAAAACTTTGTATGCTTGGAACTCGTGAACAAACAAGATGGAACCACAAGCAAGCAAAGTGTACTATGCAAGGTGGCCATATAACTTCAATGTTGTAGATAAAAAAATAGTGTAAGGTGTGTTCAAAGGGATTTCGCTTAGTTCATGTGAGGTCTTTATTAGGGAACATTGTGCCTAATGTCTCTAAGAGAGGACAAGTCAAATAAATATCATGCTCTCGAAGTAAATCAAGTCCAATGACACCACCAATTAAAGGACGCATCACAAGAATAAAGAGAATCACACAATGAAAAATGAGTGTCGATGTATGCCCCCACTTTAAATCGGTTGCTAACACCATTACTATGAGAAATTTCTTGAAAGTAGAAGAAGATGTGAGAGCTTAGTCAGAAAGCCCTATGCCAAGTCATATGTTTCCAATAAGCTACGTCATGAAAAGGGGTTGCTCCCAAGAGGTAGTATGTCACATGCCAACCCACTTAAGGCATGTCGTCCACATCCCAAGCTTGCTCTTATATGTACATGAAAGGTGATCAACTAGCCAAAAGAGGCAATGGCAAGTGACATATGAGGAAAAAGGATACTTAACCCCTTGCCCCCACTTAGTGCAGGACAAGGATGAGCCAAAATGAAAAGAGGAACTAGGTGCTTCAACCCAAGGGAGAGCACCATAATCCTTAAGATATCGAATTTTTTTACTCAAAGACTTACATTCATTAGTAGAAAAACCATGGACTCTATGATATTCATAAAATGAATGTTTGTAGTAAAATTTATTTCGTGTTCTTGGAGGGAGGGATATCAAATGATCTTGGAGGAGTCTCGACAAGATACCTTCTTGCTCCAAATTAGAAGATGTTCCTTTATTTTGCGACAAAGATATCTCTTGCTTAGTACAGGATGTCATACTTACACAAGAATCTTTAGATTGCGAGATTTTGTTCTCTCCTTTATAGGAGGGTATAAAATCTATCGAACTCAAATCATTGATGTTTTGCGTGATGAAATTGATATTAAGCAAAGATTTATTTGTTTGTTTCAAAGGATAACAATCAAGACCATTAGTGTCTATCAATTTAGGATGCACTAATGTTAAAGTTGGCTTAGTGGAGTCTTTTGTAATAGTGTTGATATTAAGTGAAGGCTTGTTTGTGTCTTTCGAGGGACAATAACCAAGACCACTAGTCTTTTCTTGTGTGTGAGGCTTTATAGGGACATGGATGCCTTGTTCTCTAGTACCACATCCTTTTCCATTATAACCAAGTTGTTTCATAAGTTCATAACCTTTTCCATAAAGAATTTTTATCTCTTTTAGATTCGGTGGTTGCTCATAATTAAGTTAATCAAAGTTTGTTGTTTAATTTGTTGTATTTTGTTCTAAAGTGGTTGAGGTGGATGCTTTCGAAGGTTCTTCCGAATTTTTTGTTAACATTACTACTTTTTCTTTTCCCTTTTCAGAGTCTTTGTTTATGATCTTGTGTTCTCCCATGAATGTTGGTTCAAAATTCAATGATCCCAAATCATCTAGCGATATCATTGTGAAGGGTTTAGGACATCTATCTTTTTTTTGTTCTTGTATGGGTTCTACTTGTGTAGTTGATGTTAATGTTTTCAAAGGATTTTCCTTATTTTTCTCAATGTTCAAATAGTTGTTTGGGTCAGGGTCAGCTTTGAGTGTGTACACTTTGTTGTTGTAGACATACTTCATTATACGATGAAGAGTAGAAGGCACCCCATTCATTGCATGAATCCACAGTCTGCCTAAAAGGATATTGTATGAAAGATCATGAGCCATAACATGGATCGGTGTTTCTAATGTGGCCTTTCTAGTTGTAATAGGCAAAGTGATCACACCAAGCGGTTGTTTTCCTACATTGTCAAATCCCTTAATAGATAAAGAAACAGTTTGAATTTTTTATGTGTCCATGCCAAGAGTATCCAAAAGGGTCACACTACACACATTTAGGGTTGAGCCATTGTCATTGAGGGTTCTCTTTATGCCTGTCCTTTTATATCGAGATATTATTATGAAAGCTTCATTTTTTTTGTACTTCCAAAGGGGGGAGTTCACTTTGGTGGAAAACAATGTTAAGCTTATATTCCTTGAATCAAGGCTGCTCTGTCATTTGGTTGCGCATTAGCAGGGATGGGAACTTGTTGTAAAGAACTTTGAATCATGTTAAGATAATGAGGGGAGGCTTGAATAAGGTCCCATAATGATATCTTAGTAGGAGTATTCTTAATTTGTTCAACAAGATCGTACTCCTTTCCACTTTGTGTAGGAAAACGAGGAGGACCAGGTAAGATAGGATTAGGGAATGGGATGGATGTTAAAGGTATTTTTCTTGGTTTTGGATTGTTTCTAGTGTTATATGTATGAGCAATGGTATTATGACTCGGATATTGTGACACATTATTCTCAGGTGGGTAGAGGCTAAGTTCGGGTTTTTTTTAGTTTGAGGTTTGTGTGAAGGTGGGTAAAGGATTAGAGGATTCTTAGGATGTCCCACAGGGTATGTCGGAGGTCCATTAATCAAGGGGGATCTAACGGACACTTGCTCATTCATAACCTCAGTGGTCTTGGTTTGATGTATTTCTAATAAAGGGCAATCTAGTATCATCTTTTTACCGACATTTAGGGAAGCCGAAATGTTGTCATTTTCTTCCACCATGATATCCTCCCTAGGAGGAGAGTTTTTAGGAGAACTAAAAACTAAATGTTCATGACATTCAAAGATTGGTTCTTCTAAAATGACTTTATCACAAGTAGGGGAATGATCAATGGTTGGATTTTCTTGCTTCTCAATGATGGTGTTTCCTTGTTCAATAATGTTTTTCCTAGGGAAGAGAGGAAATAAAGATTCCCATGACTTTCATTGATTAGATCTTCTAACATCAAAGTATCATCTTCACAACTAGGAGAGATACTAGTAGAAGAACCAATGTGATTGTCAAGACTGTCCAAATTTTCACTCTTTTGTCCCATAATGTCTTCTAAAATAGGATAGGTAGCAGAAGAATCATAAAGAGGGTTATCATAGATCTTAAATATTTGATCATATAACACCAATATATCTTCCTCACTTACAATTTCATCTTCTAAAACATTATCACAAGAGGGGAAGGTGTTGGGAGATGAATGTAGACTAGTTGAAGTTTCAATGGTTTCTTGTTGTGTTATGTTATCATCATGATTACTTATGGTTGTCTCTTCATGTTCATCAATGTCTTGCCTAATAAGAGAGGTAGAAGGAGAGAAACAACTAGTATCCTCAAAACTCTCATTGATTGGTTCCTCTAACACCAAAGTATCTTCTTTTCCAATAGGAGAGATATTAGGAGAAGAACAAATATGATCGTTAGGATTGTCCAAGGTTGTATTATCTTTCACTAAAACACTCTCATAGGGAAGGGATATGGACTTTTTCTTAACATGCCTAGAAAGGGTACTAATATTGTTTGAACAAAAATGAAAAGCATTTCTAACCATTTAATGCAATGCTTCAAGAATGTAAAAAATGTATATCCGCAGACCAAAAGTACTTTTATTCAACGTATGCAAAACTTTAAGAATGCAAACAATGTATATCCAAAAATGAAAAGCACTTTTATCAAACTTATGCAAAGTTTTATGAATGTAAACATTGTATATGTAAAAGTGAAAAGTAATTTTATCCATGTGATGCAAAGTTTCAGAAATGTGAATATTTTTCAAATCCAATGATGTTTTCTATTGAAATGATTTCAAAACTAACTACCCTAAATTGATTTTTTTGACCTAGATACATAAAACAGATGTTCCTAAAACTTTCCAGACTTATAGTATATGTGACCAGCAGGCTTAGGAAGCACAAAAATGAAGTTTTTAATGCTATAAAAGGTAATTTAAATTCTGGACTGGGACTAAATTTCCCATAAGGGCGTATGAGTCCTAGTTAAGGTTTTTTCACAATTTTTAGGAAATTTTAAGTGATTTTTATGCTTTCTAGTTTGTATGAGTTGTAACCTAAGTGTAAATGCAGATTTCATATGATTTTCAATTATTTGAGATGCAAAAATGCAAGCTATATGTACTTTCACTAATGCAAGATTTATAAGCCCTAGAATGCCAATTAACTAATGCAAACCCTAATGCAATGTTAATGCAAGCAAGATATAGGATGATGATGCACTCCAAATCAAAAAATGAAATGTTCTAAATGCAGGTTCACCAAAATGAAATAATAGAAAATGGGGGATACGCTTTCATATGGTTTAGAACATAGAGCAAAATCCACTTTCCAATTATCTCATTGAAGGGAAACCCTAGAGATTTCAATGCAAAGGAGAAAGAGATCTTGCAATAGGGCTTCCAAGCTAATGAGGGGTTCACCACCAAGCTAGGGCTTGGAAAGACCAACGAAATGCAAGTTCTAATGATAAAACCTAGTGATGCATGAAACTTGAATGTATGACCTAGAAATGCATGCAAAATAGAACAAAAAGGCAAGAAATCAAAATGGTACACCTAGGAAGTTGTGAAGACCTAGAAACAACGTTGAATTACTAAAAAAGTCTAATTTTGAGCACACTAGGACTCATATGCCACTTCTAGTGTATCAGTCCTAGATCAAGTTTTTTGGTCTGAAATTGGTTTTCGGCACTGTAGATTCTATATCTGCAAAAATCTTGAAAATGCTTGTAGTGGGACTCATACGCCACTTCCAAAATATCAGTCTCGTTCTGCTTTTTCAAAGAATTAGGGTTTGATTATGCTCTTCAATCTCTGATCTTTCTCCTTGACCTAATTTTCAGATCTGAAACTATTGATTTCAAACTTGTAGGTGAATTTTTGTGAAGATGACAACCTTGTGATAACTTGAAAACTTCTCTCAACCTTGCAACCTAATCTCCAAAGGATCTTCAAGTATTCAAAGCACCTAGATCTGCAATCAAACAAAGAGAGAGAGAGAGAGAGAAGTGTTGATTGTTAGGGAATAGGTGTTTGCCTTGGTCAAACCCCTTATAGGTAATTAAACCAAATGATGAGATAATGAAATGAAGGCATGAAACATGAAACAAAGAACATGAATCATGGACAATAGTACCTTGAATGATGTCTTGTAGATGATGTCTTGTAAATCTGCAACTCAACATGAAGTGGCCATGTAGGATGTAGATCTTGATCTTGACAATAGGTGTAGAGCAATGCTTGATCTTGGATCTTCAATGATACATCACAACACTAGCTCAACAACATGCTTGATGCTTGATAATCTTGGTATGATAATAGATCTTGAATTCCTGCAAAAATTGATGAAGAAGTTTGTCCTTGAATGCCTTAGAAATGATCTTGAATGCTCTCTTGATGATCTTGTAAAGTCTTGGAATGTTTAACTCTTGAGTGCTTGACTTTATATCATGTAGGATTATATAAAATTATGATTTGAGACCTCATTTATATAGGCAATCCATCTAATATCCCATTAATTGGATCCCACATGTCAACATTCATAAAATTTTAACTTAAAACCCAAATTTCCCGCTCAAAACCTTAAAAATAGGCCAAATGGGACTCATACGCCATCTATGGTGTATGGGTCCCACTTGGATGGGAATAATACACCCAAGGTGGCATATGGGTCCCATGAGGCCTTTTTAGAGAGAGAAAGTGTTGGGGAGTTGAGAAATTAAGTTTATTTGATGTCTATGTTAGGATTTTGGTTAAAATATGCCCTGGGATGCACAATATAGGGTCTTAGGAGCCTATTAATGATGATATATAGGTTATAAATGCAAGAGGGCCCAAAATTCAATGTGAAAGTGTAAATAAATATACTTTACAACATTAAATTAAGGAAAAATTAGGTCTATTTAGCTCAAAAGGGCCCTAAATCTCATGTGAATGTGTAAAACACATTACAACACTAGATTAGGTCCATTTAGTTTACAAGCCTCCTAAATTTAATGTGGTGTAAATAAATACACTTTAGAACACTAATTTAAGGAAAAGTTTAGTTTATTTAGCTTTAAAAGGGCCCAAAGCCTAGTGTGGATGTGTAAAACATATCACAACACTAGATCAAGGCAATATCAAGTCCAATTTATCATTAATTCTTCCCAAAGCAAGCAAGGAAAAGGTGTACTTTTTATGCCGCCAAACTAATTAATGTGATTTGGTTAAGTTCTAATGCCCAATTATAATCTCACCTATTATTTATCTTCCATCTCATGGATGAATTTCATGGGTTTTGCCTCATATTTTGCACCAAATTCACTACATCTACTTCATTGAATTCATGCAAGCAACTAAGGAAAAGGTTATCTAAATTCCTACACAATCCAAATTCCATTAATGGTCTAGAATTTGATGTGATTAGATGGGGAAAACACCTCCTAGTACTTGTGGACCCATCAAAGACATGATCTATCTATAAAAAATTATGGTTTCTAATGTAAAAGGTATGGTTTCTAGTTTATGTCCATGTACAGATTATATAAGTAAACATGGGTGACATGTGCAATAGTAGACAACCTTGGTTCTTCCTACAAGATCATATGTAGTATGGAAAAACGTATATACCTAATTTTCAATGAAGAAGAGGATGAAAAAATGGTTACAAAGTTGAAACAAAAGAGATGTTATAGACCGTTAAGGTTTACTTCTCACAATAGGTTTTAGAATTTTTTTTTATTATAGTTTCTTAGGTTTTCTATAAAAGGTTGTGATATCTTATTGTCTTAAAGGAAAATTTTAAATGTATAGATTAGGCATATTTTTATGTCTTCATGAGTGTTGTATGTATTTTCAATGATCTTGGTGATCTTCTTAATCACATTCACTAATTCAAGTGTTATTTTGACTAATTTATCTATTGGAATGCAATAAAACTCCTTGCAAAGCCTTTACAAGATATCTTATCAAAATAAAACAAGAAATGTATAGGTATAATCATTTTGTAATTTCATGGATAACTAAGATAGATTCATTGATTATTCTATAATTTCATTTACTTGTGTGTGGAATCAAGAGGTATAATCATTATTGTTATCTTTATTAAGGTATCATAGTGGGTTTCATTTGGTTTCCTCCTTTGGATCATTAAAATTGGGACTCTACTAGGTACCCCTACTAGATAAAGACACTCATCAAGTGGTGCAGGAGCACCTACACCTTATTGACAAAAAATTGATCTCCTAAAGGCTTGATAGGTGGTTAGTAAGTTAGTGGGGGTTTTTTGAGTTTAATTATGTTAAATAAGGTCCAAAAGAAAATTTGTGATGTAATTGGGTGGTTTAGAGTCATTAGAGTCTAAATGTAGAAGGTTGCACAAAAAGTTGTAAATGTTGCTAAGTGCAAAAAGTTGTCAAAATGCAGTTTTAAGGGAATAGGAAGGGATTAGTATTTTAAAAGAAAGTTGAGGGAGTTAGACCATTGGGACTTGAGTTGAAAAATGTATTTAAAGGCCTCATGAAGGCTCGAGCAGGTTGTTGAAGTTTGTTTGAAGTTCCAAAATCAATACAACATTCTTTCTCTGCATTTTTCCTGTTTTTTTTAACTTTCTTCATTCTATACGGCCCATACAGAATATTTGATGCTCTAAAATTTCTTATGATCAATGGTAACATGTATTAGATTTTAATTGGATCAAGTTTGAAGGTCTAATCTTTAAGTATTGTGAGAGTTCTCTTATATTTTTTGTTGATACCATGTTTTCTCAATCTTAAGTGTTGAAGGCCCTCTAAAATGTTAATCTGACCCATTCCACTTTCTATGTCTACTGCATCTCATGGAATGGGGCAAATACCTTTTAATTTAAGTGTTTCCATGATTTGGTAGGTAGTGGAGTTGAGTTGTGAGAGAGGGAATGATGCCCTAGGGTTGATAAAAGCAGTTTTCCATGTGAAATGAGGGTATTAATGTGGGGTTTTGTCAAAATATTGGTGAATCTGTCAATGGGATGGTTTTGTGACCATGTGCAGAGTATTTGAAGAATTTTGGATGCTTTGATTGAGTTTGGGAAGCCCGAGTATTGTGAGATTGAATAAAACCCTAGGTTTTTTCATGTAATTGGAGGGTTTGATGGAACAGTGATCTAGAAGCCTTAAATGTGAGAACAAATGTTGGAATTTGGTGTTTTGACACGCAACTAGAGACTATTTTTGGATTTTAGACAAAAATAAGAAGTCTAGGAAGCACTTCCTTTGTAAACAGGGCTAATTTAGTAGCCTAAAACAGGGGTGGTTTAATGGTTCTCAATGTTGTTGTGAAGAAAACACTTGAAACCTTTGGGATTTTGTTTTGGGGTCTTTGGTGAACATTTATTGATGTTTGGTTGGCCATTGTATGGCCTTCGCCAAAAGATAAGCCCATTTGTTGATTTTGAAGGCTAGAAGCCTATTGGTGTTGTCTTGGGACAATTTAAGAGAATTGAGTTGTGAAGGTTGTTTCCTTGTTTGTATCTGATCAAATTGAATTGGATAGTGAGTATCAACCACCTTGCTTGCATCAACAAGTCTTTATTCTCAACCTCCTATCTCACCAGCACACTTAAAACACATAAAATCAATCTGCCTTTTACATTGTGTTATTTTTATTACCTTTACTTCCATGTATAGATATGTGCAATATCATCAAGGGTTACCAAAGTATATCCTAAAATACTTTGCATGGTTTCTCATCTACTTTTATGAATATGGAGAACCCTTGTGTTGTCAAACCAACATATAAGCACTTAGTGATAGACAAATAGGAGTGTTCTATGCTATAGGTATGGTTTGTTTCAAGGTTAATTTTTATTCTCTATAGTTATCTTTAATACATCTTAGGGAATGAATCACTTGGCCTAATATAGCCTTGTTGGCCTTGTTTTGACACCACCAAATTTAAACTTTTCACACCAAAACAATAAATATGGACATGCATCAAACTCCTTTGTTGAATCACTTTTAGTCGCAAAAAGGTTAGCTTTGCATGCTTTATGTATAAGTTGTCATATTTTCCATCTTTGAAATGTCATATTTAACCTAGTTCATGCCAATTCTATGTATTAAACCTAGTACATGTATGGAAGATTAAGGAGAAAAGTCCATTTCAACTAGAACCATCATAGTAGTGATGCAGTTTGTCAAGAATTATGAAAGCAATTAAATATCTAAATTCATGAGGAATGATGCAAAATTATTTTATAAGGTTGTGTTTGATAAATTTTTGTCTAATGTGGCAATTTTTTAGGTCACAATGCTTTCCAATTTGGAAGATTTTAAAAGTTCATTTTTTCGCAAGGAGATTTACAGAGACAATTAAATCGAAATTTCTACAAAGGTTGGATAAAAATGGTCTATGAAGGAATTTTTTGGTGCCATTAGATATAATGTGGAAAGGTTTCATGAAAAAATATGAATTCAAGTGGAATTTATAAATTAAACTTCATTTTTTAGTTAGTGGATTGATCAGGCAAATTATATAAGATTTTCGCTAAGTGAAATTAGACACTTTTCAAATTAAAAAGTCACTAAAAAGTTTGAAAATTTAAAATTTGGAAACATGAATTTATGTGACTTTTTAAAATCCCTTGGACTCCTTGTTGTCACAACATTACATAAGTTTAAAATGACATCCTTATCATTTCAAATTTAAAAGACTTTTAAATTTTTTAAATTTTTTGAAATTCCACTCTATCCAAAACTCTGGAAAGTTCCTAAAACCCCATTTAGCCCCAACTATTCCTAAATCCCCCAAAACTTTGACACTAGGGGAGGGCGGCCCATACTGGGGCGAAGATTAATAGTGGAGATAGTAGTCCTCAGTGAGCCCCACAGTGGAGCACCTTAATATCTAATTGCAAAACACTTTTTATCCATAAAGTACATAATCTGACAAATCATGTGATGCCACATGAGTGAAACATATTCACATGACTTAGTGTCCTACTATTGGATTGTATGTGGTTTTCGAGTTTTTTTTGATACCTCAACAAAAAGCATGCTGATGTGGTATCATATTTAATGATGTGACCCTAAAAATATTTTTTTTAAACAAGTGATTAGCCAAATAAACTGCTGTACAAAATTGAAACTGATTTGAAATTTACATAATATGAAATTTAAAAACCCAGAGTTAGGATGCCCTATTGTGACGTTTTGAATGACTTTTTAGACATTTTAGTGGGAACTAAGAACAAATCGGAGCTTCCCGGGGTACAGAGAACCTCCTTTTCCTCCGAACACTGCTTCAGGTAGCCCAATTTGTTTTTGATCCTCTCCACACTACTTTCTCCCCTACAGCCGCCTTGGAAAAACGTGGAAACATGGAAATGGCACGCAGCAATAGGGTATGGGAATCTATCAAATCATAAACAAAAATGGTTCTTGTTGAATGCGGTAGAAGCATAAACACAATTTTGCATAACGCCTCAGAGAAATGTGGTCTTGTGGCGTGCTATAGTTACAGAATTTGCACCAAATATATTTGATGAAAAGGCTTTTAAAAACTCTCAAGCAAATGCAACTAGGTGATGTAACGCCAGGCTACATAACCTTTGCCAGCATCCTCTCTACTTTGTGCCACAATGGGGGCCTTGAATCCACATAGGACAACCATCAAAGCATAACAGGGGATTTTCAGCAGATGTCTCAGTTGCAGCTACATTGGCAGACTTTTATGCAAAATGTGGAAGCATAGACAAGGCACCTGTACATTTATCAAGGCACAATTCAAACAAATTTATTTCTAGTGTTGCATCTGTGACTTCCCTTGCAGGCTTCCAGGTAAAATCATGGAGGCGAAGACAAAACGTGTGAACTGTTTCACAAAATGCCTCAAACAAATGTGGTCTCTTGGAGCGCCATGAGTGCAGTACAGGGTATGGACATCTGTCAAAGTATAATTGAAAATGGATTTTTTTTGGATGATGTAGTCACAACAGCTGTAGTAAACATACATAAAAAGCATGGAAGCACAGATAAGGCATGTGATTGCTCTGGTAGACATGCCTGCAAAATATGAAAGCATACACAGCGCACATGAACTGTTTGACAGAATGCCTCAAAGAGATGTTATTTCGTGGAGTGCAATGAATTAAAGGGTATGCACAAAATGGATTTAACGAAATCTCTTGAAACTCTCAAACAAATGCATTTGGCAAATGTATTGGCAAACCCATAAACTTTGCCAGGAAAACCCCACGACCTGTGCCAAATTGAGAGATTTGGAAAGAAATATACATTCAAGTGAAATGAGTTCATCTTGTGCCAAGAGTTATTTCTTATGTTGCTGATTGTAGGAAGGTCTGAAACATTGCTTCTAATACATCCAATACATTGGTTGCTACATTCATTTATCAAATGTATAAGAGTCATGTTGTTGTCATGAACTGAGTTATTGTAAGTGTTGAATGCAAATGATATTCAAGTTAAGTTTGTAAGTCTGTTTTGTAAGAAATCAGAAATTATATCTGCAAGTATTCATTTACTATAAGTCTTTTACAGACTTCTATGACATCTGTTAAATGGCAAATAAATATTTGAAAAAATGATAATATGACAAATGGTGAAATTGTTTTAAAATCGTGCAAAGTCCAGTGCGGGTTACTACAAACTACAACAGTAGTAAGTACATACTGTCAAATACATTGCTTACAATGCCCTTTCTAAACAGAGTGTAGACCTGATAACAAAATTACAAAACAACTCAAAAATATATCATGTGTTCGCAGATCCCCTATCATCCTGTACCAAGTTCTTCAAGCCCAAAAGCGTTTCAGCTGCTGTTATCTCTTCATTGGAAAAGTCTTCAATGCTGACTAAACCTGGAGCTTCTGTATTAGGATCCTCTTTGGCAACCTTCTCATTGAATTCTTTCTGGAACACTTCCAATGCTTTCAGGAAGACCTGTGTACTAAGCTGCCCCCCACCAAGTTTGACCACACTGGACCTCATGCAAATTGATCCTTGAAATGCCCTCCTCTAGCAGTTTGAGAAATTTGAATTTGGAGACTTTTAACTGTAAGAGAAATTTGCAATGCAATATTATATAATGTGAGCCTTTTCACATACTCAGTAAGTGCTCTCCTAGTTCCATTAAATTTCTCATCATTCCTTACTTTCCAAATGGCCCGTAGAATTTCAGTGGAAAAACACAACCAAAACAAAGAAAGTTTTTTGCCAATTTTATTATCCTTCATTAAAAGAATTCTGTGAATTCTGAGTTTTTTACTAGCATCCCAGATTTACTGATTTTCACAAAGAAAATTTCATAATTCTTTTGCATAAAGGCAATCAAAAAAATGTGATATATTATTTCTAGTACCCTACATAGGCTGCAAATTTCAATATCCTCAGAATTTATTTTAAATGGAAGCTTCTGAAAAATCAGAATCCATCTAAAGCAAACCTTCTAAGGCTCAATAATGTTTGTCCAATTATTTTTGTAAACCTTGAACCAATCATTTCCGCTTACCTTTGTACACGATGCTTTATTTACATGATCAATTGCCTCCTGCTGCTTGGCAAGAGTATTGTATATTATTTTAGCATTTATTTTTGTAAGCTTGTTCCCATCTTTGCATTGAAATTCTTGGAATTGATCTGGATTAAACTTGCATTTAACTGGGAAGTTCATTTCCTTACAAGCTTCCCTTATTATTGTGTATGTTCTCTAGTTAGTAGTGGGCAGATTGTATTCTTTGCTTAGCTCCTTCCAGTCTTTTAGATAGCAATCTCTCAAAAGATTTTTAAATAATTTTATGCCTTTTTGGGCTCAACTTTTGGCTGAGCATCCTTGTATTAATGATAATGGTTTGCCGTTATACTTGAGGTTCCACCAAATAGACCTATGGGTTGACACTATGTTGTTCTTGATGTACTAACAGTTTGTAATATTTGTCTTGACATGTTCCCATGCTTTCCAAATGCTCTTAAAGACAGCTGACCCTTCAAGGGATATAAAATTGCAATTGTTGAGGAGGTCACAAAGGGGCAGGTCTTTCCAAGCCTTTGCATGTTTGGGGGTTGTGTTTTTTATGTTATTCCTAACCAAGATCGTCCAAAGTTCATCCCCTTCTAATGCTTTGAAGATCCACTTTGAACCAAAGCCATACCTTGGAGTCTAAGGTCCTTCAAGCCAAGCCCCCCATCTGCTTTATTCAAACAACACCAATTCCACTTGACAGCATGTTTCTTCCTTTTACCCTTTCCATCTAGCCACAAGAAGCCTCTCATCCTTTTTACTATCTCATCTACTTGATAGCTGCTAAACAACCACATAGAAGCAAAATATAGGTTGTAGGATGACAAGATTTTTTGGCATACTTGTATCCTCCCAGCAAGTGATAAAAATTACATGTTCCATCATTCAATATTCTTTTCTACCTTTCCCTTGATCTAGAACCACATCTCTTTCCGATTCGAGCAGACAACAAATGGAATGACCAAGTACCTAACCTGTTTTTGGGGCCCTCCCCATTGAATATCAAAATTACTTAACCAATCAAGAGGTTTCTCATGCCACCCCAGCATGATGGATTTGCAAGAGACACCTTAGCTCTTGAGGTTGCACAAAAGCACTTTGGCTTTTCTATTAAGTTTGTTATATTAGACTCATTTAAAATGGTAAATAATGAAGTGTCATCGGAAAACTGGATATTGAGGAGCTCATTATTATCTGGTAATGTTATACCTTTCACTTCTGGGGTGTTATTATTGACTCTTAAGAGGTAATACAAGGCATTTGAAGTAATAACAAACAAGGCAGGAGCTAGAGAGCAGCCTTGCCTAATTGAACTTTCCAGATTAAACTCCTTGATAAGAGAGTCATTAATATCCACTTGTGCCACTGCATCTTGAAAAAGTGTAGTGACCATATTGCAAAAGGTTCCTGGAAAACCAAAGGCTTCAAGCATTCATCTTATGAATGCCCATTCAACCCTGTCATAGGCTTTTTCAAAATCCAGGAGAAGCATTGTTGCATCCAGGTTGGAGTATCTTGCCCACTCCATTGCTTCTCAACTAGTGATTAAATTTTCCAGAATGTACCTCCCTTTGATAAACCCTATTTGGGTGGTGTTGATAAAAATTGGCAAGATGTTTACCAATCTTTTTGCCAACACCTTTGCAAGAATTTTATATGACACATTTAGCAATGTTATCGGCCTCCAATTTTTCACTAGTATTTTATCACTTTCTTTGGGGAGTAGTTTTATAATACCCTTGTTGATATTCCTACCCAATGAGCCTTTTTCCAAGGCTTCTTTATATACTAGATACAAATCATTGACTATCCAATCCATGGACTTTGTAGAATTTTGCAAGGAGACCATCAGCCCCGGGAGTTTTATCATTTTACAAAGATAAAATTGCTTTATTTGTTTCCTCCTTAGAGATCTCCTTTCCAAGTTCATTTGCTTCCCTTCCTCCTATCTTTTTTGGAATGATTCCTTTGATGAAATTTCTTGTAATAGAGCATCCCTCTATGTTGCTTTTATAAGTGAATAGATTCCTATAGAAGCTAAAGAAATGGCTCTTGATGTATTCCTAATTGGAGTAGGATACCCCATCTATCTAAACTTTCTCAATCTGTTCCTTGATGTTTTTCTCTTTTAGGAATCTAAAGAAGAATTTGGTCCCTTTGTCCCCATTATTTAGCCAATTGAGTTTAGCCCCTTATCCTTAGCCCTTGAATTTTGTTAGCTTGCAGCCTCCTTAGGAATTTTTTGATACACAAGAGATTACTGTCCAAAACCTCATTTCCAAGATCTTCTTGGAGACAAGCTTCTGCATGGAGCATATTTTCCTGAAGGAGACTCTCTTCTTTCCTCCTATCCATGGCTCTTTTCTTTCCAATTGTTTGGAATAGAGTTTTCCATCCCTTAGTGTTGAGATCCCATCTCTCAATTGCACTCAATCCTTTGTGCATCTAGTTGTTGTTATTCCTGACAATCTTCATCTTTAAGCAACTTTGTGTTTAGGAGAAACCCTCCTTTTTCCTTTTCTTTCCCAATTGCATTTTTTAGGATAATCCTTGTTTTGATGGGATGGTGGTCCAACAAGGTATTGGGGTGCACTTCAACCTTGCAGCCATCTCCAAGAGAGTCTATGATGAAGTGGTCCTTTTTTAAGTAGAACCTGTCTAAGCAACAATATATTCTCCTATTACCCTTTTGGGTATTACAACAAGTGTACCAGATGCTAGGAAAGCCCTTTTTCTATCGTTCAATAGGGTCAGCAAGATTTAACTTGGATTTCATCCTCAACCAGAAGTACTTCTCATTTCCTTTCCACTTCATATCGATACCACCATATTTGTCTTCAAGTCTCTCTATCATGTGAAAGTCACCTCCTAGAATCCATGGAATACATTCTAGGTCACATAACCAATTCCATAGCTTGATCCTTTTTCTATATTCATTGGTTGAATAAATGAAACAAATTCCAAATGTAGTATCATCCTTTTTTAAGGTAACCCAAACAACTGTTGCATGGAGAAACTCAAAAACTAGAGGAAAATTGGTTTCATTCCTTGGAAATGAGGATAGCTTCCCCACCCCAACCTTTTTCATGCTGGGTGACATAATGTATTGCCTCCCTCCATATAAAATTAAGATTTGTTTCAAGAGAAAACCATGTTGCTTTAACTTCTTGAATGAGTACCACATCTTTACTCCTGAACTAGTTTAAGAACCTTCTTACAATTTGCTTTCTATCTAGGAATTCCAATCCTCTTACATTCCAAGAGATGTAGTTGAGGGTCATTTGGAATCTAGGCTAGCAAATGAGTCATTTTCAATCCTGAAGTTATCAAAACATTTAAGTATCCTTGATTTTGTTTCCATCCTTTGACGGTAGGGCTTAGGATGACCACACTAATGAGTTTCTTTATTAGCCTATTTTTTGTTGCTTTTATGCATACTTTCAGACACTTTTAGATATACCTTTCAGACAATACTCCTATATTACACCATATTTTCATACTTATTAGACCTAAATCATAGTAATGGAAATATGGTTATGACATAATAGTATTGCATGGTTTATATGTGAGTATGCTTGAAATGTGGATGGAATTCTGTGTTTTAATTATGGTAGTTAGCCTTGTGCATATGTTTTGTGAATTAATTTTTTTGCAGCCAAGGAGGAACTGTAGCATGTAGCAACTGGAAACTGTAACCCGCGGTAAAAGGAAGAGTAAGATAGCAAAGTAGGGGAAGTTCTAGATTAAGCTGAATGCAATAACTACTATTTGAAGACACCTAATGGAGATTGAACATGCATCATTATAACAAGTTAATAAAGCACTGGAAAAGAATAACTCTTTTGTTGATAATATTCTAATCAATGTTTGTGTGTTTTACATACAATTTTTTTTTATAGAGTTTCAGTTCTATTAGGATTCTTCTTTCTTTTCAGTTATGGTTTGAACAATTCAATCTTAACTATATGCTCTGATATCTAGGAGTGGAAGTTAATGATTGCAGTTAGTTGTTACTTGGAACAAACTCTCTCGTGCTTGTATATAATCGATGGATGAGTCCTTAGATAAGTTAGTTGATTTTCAGTATTTCATTATCAGTTGTTTTCCAGTTTCAGTTATCTACATACATGATGGTTCTTTAGAATGATTTTCATTGAATACAATATGTGAAGAATATTTTATGTAATCTTTTGTGATATGCAATGAATGAAGTCAATTTTGCATGGATGCGTAGAATCTGATAGTTAGATTTGGTTCTAATTAAATGAGAAGAACCACTTGAGTAGGCCACTAAAGGTAAAAAATATATATATATATATATATATATAAAGGTGGCATAGCCACAAAACTTATATTAAATTAAAGAGAATTACATGGAGTCTGAAGGGTAGAGGAGAAATTAAAATTCTACAAAACCCCACTAAGATAGAAAAAACAAGAAAGAACAAAATATTTCGCCAGCAAGGGGTTACAAGATTATCCATGTTTTCCAATATGATCATCAAGACCAAAAAGTAGCTACAGAGTACTCAACCCTGGAAACAACAAGGGAGAAATAAAAACTTCTAATGAAATGAGAGGTTCGAAGAGAGAAACTCGAAGCCACATAAGGATGAAACAGAGGAACAGTCAAGGCACCACCAAAAACCAACGCTGAAACCAAGAAGAAGCTGAGAGGATGGAGCTGAATGGAGTCCAGAGGAAACATCAAGGCATGAAGAAGCCAAAAATAACATTGTACTTCCCTCCAAATCACCTACAAAATTGTACCAAAGAGCAAAACTTCTTCCCAACACCTGAAATATCAACATTGAAGAGCATCAAAGTAAACAAGATCAAAATTTCAAAATGGGCAGATGAGAAAAAACACCCTCAAGTCGTGCTTCGTTCAGATGAAGCAATATCTGTTGGCGAAGGGAAGTAAGGTTCCTCATGAGGTTGGATTATGGCATGTTGAATAAGTAGGTGAATTGCCTTAAACATCATATAGATTGGATGACTGACCGAATTGCCATATTGCTGGGAAAGAAGTCTGAGTTGAACTTTAAACTCACTATTGCAATCATTTAACAGACCATAAGCCATTGCTAAAAGTAGCTTAGAAAGCCGAAAATCTATGAGGAGGTGTTGCCAACTTATGGTTCCCCCAACTAAACTTGAACCCTGCAAAATATCATACCTCTCCAATGCAGGTTGGAGAGAAGAAATTGGACACACATGGGGCAAAAGGTATGTGCCTGCAAGAAATTTGGCCATCTCAACATCACTCAAGATATCCATCAAGTTTGATACGAATTGAGAAGCTAATTCATATGGTAACACCATTGTATGCATGTCAAACTAGTCAAAACGCAAAACAATCTGTATTGCATCAAATACATGTTTGCATTCAAAGGAGAATGCCCTTCGTAGCTTATCCTCTATACAAGGTGAATCCATCCTAATCTCATGAATGTGAGGTGGAACTAGGACCTGAAAAAGGTTATCCATTTGCAGGCCCAGAACCAATGAAGCCAAAAGAAACTAAAGAGTTGGTAGAAGAGAACGATGCAGAGAGAAGTGAAGTAAAGAATGACAACCACCATAGATCCCATTGAGAAAAAATAACATGCTCGAATTCAATGTCAATAAATGAGCCAGGTTATATGCATACCAAGAGAAAATGCTACACTGCCAAGTGTTATTTCCTGGAAAAGAAGGAGAGTAATGGGAAATGCCAAACAAGACCAACATTCATTAAATCTACATAAGGCTTCCACCAAAAACCAATCACTAAAGGCGACGCTTGTAAACATTCATCAGGGAAAGCAAAGAGAAACATTTCCAAATTTAGCCCCAAAATTCTGGACAACTGCCAAAGCATATGAAGCCAATGATGCAGAATGAAATTAATGCCAAGCCAGAGATCAGAAAAATCTTGAGAATGTCCGATCAAAAGGACATTACATCAGGAAGAAGCAACGGTAAAGTACGCATTTCAAATAAAATCTCGGGAATAACACATATAAAACATGTGCCCATAAGCAGATGAAGTGGCAGTCAGAGAAAATTAGACAATCACTAACAATAACATTTATTTCTCCAAATCCCAGCATGTGAAATTCGAGTCCCAAATAATGCTAGATAAAAGCAACTAAAGATTTTATTAGCAAATAAAGATGCCAAGGACAAACTTCAATTTCCTTAAGGGGACTTCCCAAGTAATGAAGAGATGAAAATGCCACTTCCAATAAACAAAATCTTTGGACAACCAAAAGGTGGGCGAAGAGGTAGAAATATTGATTTACAACCTTAATACCCTTGAAAAATTAATGAAGCAAGTCATGAAAAAGTAAGTCGCATTCCTCAAATGAGAATTCACAAGAGGAAAATTTCTCATCAATGGCTTTATTGGCCAATGAATCAGCAACCACATTAGATTCCCTATAACAATGTGCAATCATGAATCTTGGAAAATCATCAAGTTGTGTAAGAATGAACTCAAGAATGTAATTTAAATGCCATGAAGGAGTGCCACGATTTCTTAAGGCCGAGATTGTTGTCATCGAGTCTCCTTCAATATGAAGCTAAGAAATTGAAAGACTTTTTGCGAGCTTAAGACCAAGACTTAGTGCTCTAAACTCGGCCACATTATTGGTGCAATCTGGAATTTGTTCACATGCAGCTTTTATAAAATTCCCATTCCATTCTCTTAAAATTGCAGCAATGCTAGATCTCCCAGGATTACCCCTAGATGCTCCATCAAAGTTTAGATTGATGAAGCTAGGGGGAGGAGGAGACCAAGAGGAGGTACATCTTTTAGGATGAGTAATCTTATGAGAAAGAGAGCCCACCTTAGGAATTGTTCTTCACTCTATTTATAACTATTTATTTCTGTTTAGTAGATGTTTTATGTTTTTTATTACTTCATGAACTATATGCAAGTTAAATTAGAATCTCATACTTTGATTATTAGTAATGAATATTCATGGGAATGCATGTATTTGGTTAACCAATAGCACTCCAAAGGTTAGAATAAGTTTAGTTGTTAGTTCTGATCAATTTTGAGTTGATACAATAATTCTTTATTAGTAGTAGTTCAATTACAAGTTAAGTTGTAGGCACCTGTAGCCATTAGTGTTGGTTTGTTTCTTTTACTGTTTTTCAATTCTGTGAGTTTTCAACAAGTAGAACATCTTGAATAGGATAACTTAGGTAGCCTTGAGTCTCTGAAGGCACATACAATGCACCACCATCACAAGTTTACAAACCTTGGGTTGATATTTTAATGTAGTCTTTGTAATGTTGAGTGGACTATTCAGTTAGATATACCTTTGAATTGTGTAGGTTCTACCAAGTTTACAATACATTAGTTTATACTACATTTTTGGTGTCGTTGTTGGGGATGGTGTTATCTTTGTAGACTTGTTTTCTGAGCTTTCATAGTTTACATTTTGTTTTCAACATTAGGACTGTTAGACTTAATATTTTTCACAACACGAGGAGATACACTAACATTGTGCAGGACCACTACTCTATAAAGCTATATTTCATGTATGTGGAGGCAGAGAGATTCTTTGGGAAGATTCCTTCCCTCTACATGCCAAGAATCCATAGCAGAAAACTGGTGAATCCAGTACTCAGAGTGAGGGTAATACTAAAGAAGAAGTTTCCCTATCACCAAAATCTAGCACACCAATAGAGGGAACATACCGAAGCATGGGAGATGTAGTGGATGATCCTAAACGTGCCACCTTTGAGTTGCCAATCACTTACCAGGAAAGAGCTATTGTGTTGAAGAATATTCCTCCTTCATCCTTAGTAGTCTTTTATGGGTTGATGATTGAAGACCCAGATACATTTCTATTTAAATTTGATGTTTTATGCAGAAGTTATGACTATACTTTTGATGCTCATAGGCTCAAACTCTTCCTTGCCACTCTAAAATATGCAACCCTAAGATGGTTTATGGGCTTAGACAAGGATGTTGTTCCTGATTGGGATACCATGAACACATTGTTCTTGGAGAAGTACCAAGACTATTGTAGGGGACCTAATAGGAGGAAAGATGACATTTTTCAGAATGTCATAGGAGGATGAACCATTAGAAGATTATATGGAGATACTTCATTTTTCCTTGAAGAAAAACCCATAGAACAAGTTGTCTGAAGAATCCCTCAAGTTAGTATTTTTGAGGGGATTCAATGAGAACTGTATGGATGCCCTCAACCTCATTGGACAATGAGATATCTCTCAAATACCATTTGAAGACATTTGTAATTTCTACATGAATTACTCAAGGGCCTTCACTAAAATACCAAGAGGAGATAGAACATCCACTATTGGAAAATCATCTACAGGGGTTTCAAAGATAGAATTAAGGAATTTGTTGTCCAACATGAAGGAGGACATTATTAGCCACTTAGCAACTCAATTGTATACTATCCACATCAAGAAGCAAGAGGAATTTGAGTCAATGCTCACTAAATATTACCCAAGTTATAGGCAAAGGAAAGAAAACTGTAAATGCAAGAGGGTGGCTAGTATCCAACAAGATATAGTTGAGAAACTTGATTTTCAGCCACTTGAAGGAGAGGATGGACAACTCTTTTATATAGGCCAAAGAAGGCCATGGAAACAAATACAACGTATGCCACAAGACCCTCTTAGCTTTAATTCATCATCTCCCATTAGAAATCAGCACTTTTCTGCTTTGAACTCTCAGCCTTGGCCAACAAACCAAAATCAATGGAAAAACCCTCAACAATGGCCACAACCCTAGAAAAATTGGAACTAGAAACAACCAAATCCTTAGCCACAACAAAATTTCTAGGGTTCCAATTACAATCCCCAATGGCCAACTCAACAAAACCAATGGCAACCTCAATGGAAAAAAGGTCAACAGTGGCAGCAACAAAACATGAACTATCAGCAGCCTATGCTTCCTCCTCAACCCCAACAACAAGCCATTATGCCTCCATAAAATCCTACATCCTAGCCACCCAAGCCATCACAAATACCTGCCCAAATTGTACCTAACCCTAACAACAAGCCTGTTCAAAATGCATATACTAACAAAGCTATACAATATCCCACTTATGGGGTAGAGGTGAGTGATGTACACCTCAGATCAGGAAAACAACTTGTTGAACCTTCATCCCCTCAAATCACTAAGATGGAGGATGAGGAACCTATAGTTGAAGCTTTAGAAAAAGCGCCTTTGGAACCTAAGTCAAATTAGGTACACCAAACTACCTCAAGTCCAAGGCCTCCTTTTCCTAAACGCGTAGCCATTCAAAAGCACACACACAAGCTGAGACTGACCTATTGGGTCAACTTACGGATGTCAATATCAAAATATCTTTCATCCAAGCTATTAAGGACATTCCAATCTATACTAAAGTAGTCAGAGACCTATGTCTTAAGAAACCAAGAAGGAAAGGGAAGGATCCTCAAACAATCCATGTCTTGGGAAACCTTGCAAATATCATGTTAGGGAACATAACTATCCCTAAGTACACATACCCTAGTAGTCCAATACTAGACATTAAAATTAATGGGGCGCTTATTAAGAACACCTTGATAGACTTGGGGGAAACGATCAATGTTATGACTAAAGAAACAATACAATTAATTCAGTTAGCCAACCTTAGACCTGCACAAACTGTTTTACAGTTGGTTGACAAGTCAACAGTCAAACCTAAAGGAATCATTGAAGATTTAGTAATTGCATTGGATTCTTGGAAATATCTTGCTAATTTCATAGTTTTATAGCCAAAGGTTAATCTTGTAGGATACCCACTCATCCTAGGAAGACCATGGTTAGCTACAACTGATGCATTCATAGGCTGAATATCTAATGGGACAATGACCAAGAAATTGGTCCTCTATCTTCCAACCCAACCTTATGTTGATCTTGAGAAAACTATTTGGCCCACTTTGGATGAGGAAGATAATTATTCCCTATAGACATTGATGACCATAGAACGCATCCCTTTATTGGATGATCAGGATGAAGATGAACTCATTGCTCACATACTATAGAATGACTACAACAGGAGCTCGCAACAATAGGATTGTCTTGCATGCCTACAAGACCCCTTGCAAAGTATTGTACCCACCAATTTCTCAGAAGAAATATCTCATATTTTTCATTCCTTACTACCACAACAGTGTGCACCAATCATTCCAAGCCCTGACCTCTCATCTGTGCAAGAATCATCCAAGGAATTAGAAGTCATGCCAGAAAAAATGTTGAATATAAATAATGCCTTGACTAAAGAGCAGCAAAACTCCCTGCACATAGTGTTACAAGCACACTCAATAGCATATGCATGGGATTACCATGATATGAAAGACATGGATCTTAACTTATGTATGCATATAATCTATATTAATGATGGTTCTAAACCCATTAGACAACCTCAATGATGAATAAACCCTGCCTTGAGAGAAATAGTGAAAGTTGAACTTCAAAAACTTCTTGATGCAGGCTTTATTTATCCTATATCTGACAGTGAATGGGTCTCACCTTTGGTCATTGTTCCCAAGAAAGTTAGAAAGTGGGGAGTTTGTGTGGATTATATGGAATTAAACACAACCACTAGGAAGGACCACTTCCCATTTCTCTTTATAGATCAAGTGTTTGATTCTTTAGCTGAGAAAAAATCTTTTTCATTCCTAGATGGTTTCAATGGTTACAAGCAGACAAAAATTGCTCCAAAAGATCAGGACAAAACTACATTCACATGTCCTTGGCATACTTATGCCTGCTTTGTTCTACCCTTTGGTTTATGCAATGCTCCAACTACCTTTCAAAGGGTAGTACTCAGCATCTTTTCTAATTATGCTCATGTCTGTATGGAGATATAAATGAATGATTTCACCACTTATGGGGAAACTTATGAGGAATTCCTCAACAATATGGAAAAGGTATTAAAAATATGTAAAGAAGACAAATTGTCACTCAACAATGAAAAGTGTTTTATGATGATGACATAGGGCATTGTTTTAGGGAACTTCATATCTAGTGCAAGGATTTAGGTTGATCCGCATAAAATAGAAATTATTTCTACATTACCTATTCCACAGAAGCAGAGAGATATCAGAAGTTTTCTTGGCCATGCAAGCTACAACCAGAGGTTTATTAAAGACTTGAGTAAAATTGTTGCACCTTTTTTTGTTTTATTGTGTAAAGACATTGAATTTGAGTGGACATCAGAGTGCCAACACTCATTTGAAGAGTTGAAGAAATCCTTGAATCAAGCACCTATTTTGAGGGGGTAAATTGGACCTTACCTTTTCATATACAAACAAATGCTTCAGATTTTGCTATTGGAGCAGTTTTGGGTCAGAAAGAAGGTAACAAAGTGTATGCAATTCACTACATTAGCAAAAATCTTTAGGGATTTGAACTGAATTATATTGTTATAGAGAAGGAGATGCTGGCAGTAGTATATGCCATCAATAAATTCAGGCATTACATTACTAGTTATTCATTTTTTGAAGATACATACCATATTGCTATTAGATATCTTATGAACAAATCTAGTAGGAGGAAGATTAGTCAGATGGTTGCTACTTCTACAAGAGTTTGATATTACAGTAGTGGAAAAACCTGGTAAGGCTAATGTACTGGAAGATTTTATATTAAGATTGCCAACACAATCAGTTGAAGGAGTGGTGGATGATTAATTCCCAGATGAACACTTATTTTCTCTAAATGTACATATTCCCTGGTATGCTGACATTGCCAATTATTTAGTAACAGAGCAAATTCCACCACTTTTCTCCAAGGGAAAAGAGACAATTGGTACATAATTTTTTTCCATACTCTTGGATATTAGGTTATCTATTTGATATCATGAAGGCTTGTCATGATGAGCCATCTGGAGGTCATTTTGCAACAAAAAGAATAGCATTTAAGATCCTCACAACTGGTTATTATTGGCCAAATTTGCACAAGGATTATGTTAAATACACAAGGAGTTGTGATAGATTCCAAAGCATGGGAAAACCAACAAGAAGTGATGAAATTCCATTGCAACCTTAGTTAACACTAGCTCCCTTTGATAAATGGGATCTAGACTTTATTGGACCAATCTCCCCTACTTCCAATAACAAGGATTACATTCTAGTTTGCATTGACTATCTAACTCAGTGGGTGGCAGTAAAGGCCTTATAGTTTTCTAGAGATGGCAATGTGGCTAAATTATTGTATGAGGATATATTTACTAGGTATGGAATACCTAAAGAAATAGTCACTGATTAGGGTCCACAGTTTACTTCATACCTCATCACCAAAATGGTTGAAGAATACCAAATTAGGCACAAGAAATCAACACCTTACCACCCTCAGGCTAATGGTCAGGTGGAGGTCACTAATAGAGAAATTGGAAGTATTTTCACCAAAACAATGCAGCTACATAGGAAAGATGTTGGGAATAGGATGCCATTTAATTTCAACCCTAAACATATTTCATGTATCTCCTAAGTCCTGGGGAAGTGTTCCCCAACACTAGGATTAGAAAGAGATTAAATTTGAATGAAATGAACATGTAAATTGACATTTGTAATTATTCCTAAATGATAGGAACATGTGGGGATGTCCAAGAAGAGCTCCTACAAAATAAGTGTTGAAAATGGAGGTAATTATGTAGCTTAATACTTTGTAAAAATATTGTAGTTGTAGATCTAATTAAGTATTCTTTGTGGATGATTATCTGTTTAGATTCATTTTACAATTTGTAGAAGTAGATAGAAGATTGTAGAAGAATAAGACCAGAAGAAAGAAGTTAAACAGCATATACCATGGAGAAACCCTTTCGGGAAAAAACTCCACCAAGAATCAATGTATTATTTAATCTCATAATAAGATTACAATAATTCCAATCCTTGCTTGAGATGCTTCTTTTTCCTTCAACAATTCTTCTTCACAACCTGCAATAAAATATGATCAACTCTCTTCAACTTGTTGCAATAAATAGATTACAAAGCACAAAGCTTATCTCACAAAACCCACGCCTATTCTTTGCAAGTAGAGTTCTACCATGAAGAACAATGTCAAAACAAGTCCATCCATTTGGGCGTCCCAAATTGAAGTCATAACTCAACGTTGATTCTGAAGATATATTCTAACCTTATCCTCAAAGTTGGCATGCAAGAATGGGCCCACTTAACTCAGCCTTATAAAATATCTTATCATGCAAAAATGTTAACTCCAAGATGCCAACTTGGGCGCCCAAGGTGGGTCCAAGTCGATCTCTGTTAACTGAAACATATCTCTCCACCATTCATGCAAATACCATGCATGATTGATCATCCCCACTTAAGTGAATGTGTCACCTGTTATCTGTCATGCAACTCAAGTCATTAGTCAAGCATTCCAAGTCAATTGAAGTCAACTAGCATTTAACTGAAACTAACTACATGCAACTGAAGATAACTGAAGTATAACTGAGCTAAATTGAACTCCATGCATGTAAACATCAATCCCTAACTTCTAGGATCTTTACATGCATTACTGAAGTGTTATCTTTTACTCCAAATAGTTAACTTAACTCAAGGTGGGTTTCACCTTCCATGTGGGTGCCCCAAGTGCTCCTATTTTTTAGGAGCTCTTCATAGGCATCCCCACATGTTCCTATCATTTAGAATTAATTACAAATTTCAATTTACATGTTCATTTCACTCGAATTTAATCTCTTACTAATCCTAGTGTTTTGGGAACACTTTCCAAGGACTTAGGAGATACATGAAATAATGTTTAGGATTGCAATTAAATGGCATCCTATTCCCAACATTCTCCCACTTAACATTATACATTACAATTATTCTAAACAAGGAATCATTATTATAAATCAAGTACAGGACTGAAGGCCAATGGCCTTCCTGCACCAACTAATCAATCCATGTCAACTTCAAATGCAACCTGCATAATCATAAAGCTCCAAGCAAATGATTAAAACCAAGAGAACTTATCTGTAGGAACTGGTTTCATAAGATAATTTGTAACACTAATTAAAGTGTCAACTTTCTCAATAAATACCTTCCCAATCTCAACCATTTCTCGCACAAAGTGATGCTGAACATCAACATGCTTAGTACGAGCATGATACATATGATTTTTAGCTAAACACATAGGACTTTGACTATCACATTCAAGTTTAACTTACTTGCAATTAAAACCAATACATTTCCCAAGTCTCTATATCCAAACTACCTCTTTGGAGGCATGTGAAACAACCGAGTGTGTTGAACTCACGTCCAACCAAGGTGTAGGCTTCTCCTTCTTTACTGTTGAAAATAGCTTTTCTTATAAGTAACCATTCCAACATATATCTCTTACCATAAGATAACTCAAGCCTCACCTATTTCTTCAAGTATCCATGAGGACCTGTAACCAACCAATCCATGCCAAACTCTAAATGCAACATAGAACTATCATGAAGTAATCAAGCAAATGATTAATGCACCCAATACTTAAGAGAACTACACAAGATCAATGTCAAAGCTCCAATCATGAATCAGGAACATAAACATGACAACATGATCTAACCATCTCCTATTAGGAGATCGCATGCCTCATAACATATATACATCCTAGTCTCAAGAGAACAAGTACCATGCCAAACTCTAAATGCATATCAAGAGTAAACCATGACATAATGGCAACCACTCTAACCAAGAAAAAAAATCATATCCCCAATCACATGAAGATAACCTTACCAATGATGCATCCACGCCACTGCCAACAACTCCCACTGAACCATGGTACAAGATACACATGGCATCATGACTACCATCCTCATCATGAAGATCGCTCTTTAACATCAAGCAAAGAGTCATCACTAAAAAATTTACATGAAAAGTTAAAGCATGATTACTGTCATCTAAGGATTCCTCTATAGAAGAATCAAAACTCTTTTTCTTGTTCTTACAATCCGTCTTCACATGTCTCGGTTTACCACCGTTCCAACACTTTACCTTACTCCATCCTTCTGACTTACCCTTCCCTTCCTTGTCTCCCTTAGGTTCCTTTTTCTTAGGCCTACCTTTTACAAACAAGGCATCTTGGATTTCCATTTTAGAATTCCTCTTCATCTCCTTTGATAGGAGAGTAGGAATTATATTGTCCATCTTCGTATCTGCACCACTACCATTGATAGTAACAATTAGATTTTCCCAAGATTCTAGTAAAGAACAAAGTAACAATCATCTTCTAGCTTTACATCTACATATGCTAACTGACTTAAAATAAAATTAAAAGCATTCAAATGATTTGCAATAGAATCATCATCTTTCATCTTTAAAGAATACAACTATCTTTTCAAATACAACTTATTAGTAATACTTTTGGTTTGATAGATATCACCTATTCTCTTCCACAGCTTATATGTAGTAGTTTCTTCTAAAACATTCAAGAGAACAACATCAGCAAGACATAATCTTATGGTCCCTCTTGCCTTCTTATCAAGCTTAGCCCAATCCTCATCCGACATCATTGTAGGTGACTTTGTCTCATTATCAACAACTAACCATTGATCTATCTCTTCAAGGAGATCCTCCATTTTTAGTTTCCACATCTCATAATTAGATCCATCGATTTTCAATATCTAAATGAGAATTAAAACTATTGTAACAAACTTATTTTCCAAAATCAGCAATAACACAATAGTAAAAGCTCCCACTACAACCAAAAAACCTTCAAACTTTTAAGAGAAAAGTGTCCCAAACTCTACCCAACCTCAGCTCTAATACCAAATGTTGAAAATGAAGGTAATTATGTAGCTTAATACTTTGTAAAACTATTGTAGTTTTAGATCTAATTAGGTATTCTTTGTTACACTCTCTTTGTGTATGATTATCTATTTAGATTCATTTTACCATTTGTAGAAGTAGACAGAAGATTGTAGAAGAATAAGACCAGAAGAAAGAAGTTACACAGCATATACCGTGGAGAAACCCTTTCGGGGAAAAACTCCACCAAGAATCGATGTATTATTTAATCTCATAATAAGATTACAACAATTCCAGTCCTTGCTTGAGATGCTTCTTTTTCCTTCAACAATTCTTCTTCACAACCTACAATAAAATATGATCAACTCTCTTCAGCTTGCTACAATTACAAAACACAAAGCTTATCTCAAGAAACCCATGCCTATTCTTTGCAAGTAGAGTTCTACTGTGAAGAACAATTTCAAAACAAGTCCATCCATTTGGGCATCCCAAATTGAAGTCATAACTCAACATTGATTCCGAAAATATCTTCTAAGCTTATCCTCAAATTTGGTGCCCAAGAATGGGCCCACTTAACTCAGCCTTATAAAATAATTTATCATGCAAAAGTGTTAACTCCAAGATGCTAACTTGGGCGCCCAAGGTGGGTCCAAGTTAATCTTTGTTAACTAAAACATATCTCTCCACCATTCATGCAAATACCATGCATGAGTGATCATCCCCACTTAACTGAATGTGTCACCTATTATCTATCATGCAACTCAAGTCATTAGTCATGCATTCCAAGTCAACTGAAATCAACTAGCATTTAACTGAAACTAACTACATGCAACTAAAGATAACTGAACTATAAATGAACTAAACTAAACTCCATGCATGTAAACATCAATCCCTAACTTCTAGGATCTTTACATGCATTACTAAAGTGTTATCTTTTACTCCAAATAGTTAACTTAACTCAAGGTGGGTACCACCTTCCATGTGGGTGCCCCATGTGCTCCTATTTTGTAGAAGCTCTTCATGGGTGTCCCCACATGTTCCTATCATTTAGAATTAATTACAAATGTCAATTTACATGTTCATTTCATTTGAATTTAATCTCTTTCTAATCCTAGTGTTTGGGGAACACTTTCCAAGGACTTAGGAGATACATGAAATAATGTTTAGGATTCCAATTAAATGGCATCATATTCCCAACAATAAGAGCACATGGGGCACCCACATGGAAGGTGGAACCCACCTTGCTTAAGTTAACTATTTGTAGGATAGATAACACTTCAGTAATGCATGTAAAGATCCTACAAGTTAGGGATTGATATTTACATGAATGGATTTTAGTTCAATTTAGTTCAGTTTAGTTATGGTTTAGTTATCTTCAGTTGCAAGTAGTTAGTTTGAGTTGACTGCTAGTTGACTTCAGTTGACTTGAGTTGTGTGACTAATGACTTCAATTGCATGATAGATAATAGGTGGATACATTCAGCTAAGTGGGGATGATCAATCATGCATAATATTTGCATGAATTGGTGGAGAGATATGTTCAAGTTAACTAAGATTGACTTGGACCCACCTTGGGCACCCAAGTTGGAATCCTTGAGTTAACACCTTTTGCATGAGAAGATATTTACAAGGCTTAGTTAAGTGGGCCTATTCTTGGGTGCCAACTTTGAGGTGATGCTTGCAAGATATTTTCTTGTCCAATGATCAGTTAAGTGTTCAGTTTGGGGTGCCTAAATTGAGGAGACTTTGGTTTTGACTTCATGTTACAGTGTGAAACTCTACTTGCACAATATAGGTGTATATTTTTTAGAGGAGCTTTATGCTCTTGTATTTGATAACTCTTATGAGTTTACATGCTCATTAATTGTCTATTTATTGTAGCAATTGCATCAGAGTTTATTACAGGTTAGCAGGTTGAGTTTGTGCATGTGTGAGGGTTTGAAGCATGGCATGGGATGTGTGGATTCATGCTTGGTCACATGGAATGCATGGAAAGCTTGTGCTTCAGAAGTGTATGAGAGTTTATTGCAGGTTGTGAAGAAGGATTGTTGAAGGAAAGGAAGCATATCAATCAAGGATTGATACAGTATTATTGTAATCTTGTTCTAAGGTTAAATAATACAAGCACTATTGATTTTGGTGGAGGTTTTTCCCGAAAGGGTTTCTCCACATATATGTTATGTCACTTCTATCTTCTTGTCTCATTCTTCTACAATATTTTGTCTCTTTCTACAACTGGTAAAATTGATCTAAACATATAATCATACACAGAGAATTATAACAAAGAACACTTAATTAAATCTACAGTCACATAGGTTTACAAGTTTTAAGCTACAATATTACCTTCATTTTCAACATTTGGTATCAGAACTAATGGTTGGGTAGAGTTTGGGATGCCTTTCACTTAAAAGTTTGAAGATTTTTTGGCTATAGTGGGAGCTTTTACTATTGCATTATTTATGATTTGTAAAAGAAGTGTGTTACGATGAGTTCTACTTTCGTCTAGATATTGAAAGATTCAATGGATGTAGTTATAAGATGTGGAAACTAAAAATGGAGGATCTCCTTGAAGAGAGAGATCAATGGTTAGCTACTTGTAATGAGACAAAGCCATCTACAATGATTTTAAATGAGGATTGGGCTAATCTTGATAAGAAGGCAAGAGGAACCATAATATTATGTCTTGTTGATGCTATTCTCTTGAATGTTTCAGTTGAAACTACCGCATATAAACTATGGAAGAGGATAGGTGATATCTATCAAACCAAAAGTCTTACTAATAAGTTGTATCTAAAAAGATAGTTGTATTCTTTAAATATGAAAGATAGTGATTCTATTACACATCATTTAAATGCTTTTAATTTGATTCTAAGTTAGTTAGCATATGTAGATGTAAAGCTAGAAGATGAAGATAAGTGCATTTTGTTACTTTGTTCTTTACCAGAGTCTTGGGAAAATCTAATTGTTTCTATTAGTGGTAGTGGTGTAGATCCTAAGATGGACACTATAATTCCTACTCTCCTATCAGAGGAGATGAGGAGGAAGTCTAAAATGGGATCCCAAGATGCCTTGTTTGTAAGAGTTAGGCCTAAGGAAAAGGAACCTAAGGGAGACAAGAAAGGAAAGGGTAAGTCCAAATGACGGTCTAAAACCCCTGGTAAGAGTAAGGTAAAGTGTTGGAATTGTGGGAAACCTGGACATGTAAAGAAGGATTCTAAGAACAAGAAAAAGAGTCTTGATGCTTCTATAGAGAAATTGTTGGTGTAATTAATTATTTAATTACACTTTATTAAGTTTACTTAGGTAATAATTAGTTTACTTAATAAGTAAGCTTTATTTAGTTGAGTTGATTTTAGGTCAACATTAGGTTTTACCTTTAGGGTTATGCATACATTGCTTTTATAAAGCAAGTCATCTCTTGTATTTTCTCAATTCATGAATATTATTCATTTGCACATCTTCATGCAAATTGCTCTTGCTTTTTCTATTTTTCTCTTGTGCAAGGCATTTTCTGGTTTGCATTTTTTTATCTTGGTTTCTAACATGGTATCAGAGCCTTGATTTGCAACCCCTTCTCAATTTTTGGAGAAATTCATTGCAAAGCATGTTCATGGTTCCTCGAGGGTTTCATGCCTTGAGCTTATTTATGAAGCGTTTTGGATCAAATCGGGCATCTCCATTGGATTCAGAGCACTGGAAAAAGTCAAGATTGGATTTTGTTTCATTGATTTTCATCATCGTTTTCCAGATCAGCAAGGGTTTCAAGTCTGGTGATTTTTTTGCAAGATCTAGGGGTAGCCAATTTTTTGAGGCACTTTAGGCACAAACGGAGGTCACCATCACATTCACAGCGGCCAAAAGCCCTAGGTACACCTATCATTTGGTCAATTTTGGAGCAGTTGATCCAAGAGGCAAAACAAATTTGTGAGGGAGGCCGTATGAGGGAGGCCATACGGCCTCCCTAGCATGCATTACGAGGCACAAATTTCAAAAAATAAAAAATATATATAAAAAATGCTTTGAAAAAAGCACTCCCAGTGCAAAAAGTAGTGCCATTGAGCGGCCACCACTCAGCCGCCAAGCGGCCATCGCAGTGCCACTCAGTGGCCACTGTCGCCCATCTCGTCGCTGCCCATCCCTGCGCACCATCCCCCGAAGACTTCACTCTCCACCGACGGTCACATTGGGGACTAGGTACTCTGTGCCCAGCCCCCGACCGCCTTTAGCCCCCACCCACGGTCACGTGGGTGACCAGGGGCTCCACCCCAACCGCCAGCCCCCTAGTCCACCCAGGCAACCAGGGGCTTTTTTTTTTATCCCCCTAGGTTGCCTGTAGGCCAAATTGGCCCTTTTGGTGCAAGTATTTTTTCAATATTTTGCTCCAAATTTATTTTGTAGGCCTCTGAAGTCAGATGAAACAGTTTTTGCTTCAGAGGACATATCTTTTTCCTCAGTTATCCGATTTTTCTCGATTCAAGTGGCACTAGAAAGCTAATTCAGTCCTCTACACAGATCTAAGGTCAATTTTAATCATGGAGGCAAATGTGAACATTGATTTGTGCATGCACTCTTTCTTGTTTTCATGCAAGAGGTTTGCATTTTCTCTTTGATTTATGCTTTTTTTTTTGCATGTTCTCCTTTTACAATCATGGGGTATTGTAATAAATGAACTTATATAAAGTTCCATCAGGGGGGTTTCTTGCATAACAATTTGATTAGAGTGTAGTTGCATGGCATGCACTTTGATCTCATCTTCATATTGATGACAACTCGTATGAGTTGTATTTGGATTTTGTAGTTTCTTTTGGCCACATCTTGCTCATAGCTTGACACATTTTGGTTAGCATCAGTTCACATTTCAGATTGAGAACCTATGGTTAATGATCCTAAATCACATCAAATTCACATCAGGTCACATCTCAATTTGAGGGCCATTCATTTTATGGTTAATGTTCGAGAATCTTCATGGTACTTGCTCCTATGGATCAGTTCTAGTCACAGTTTGGCATCGGCATTGAGATACACATAGCTTCTAGATTCTTTCATCAAATCATTCCCTCTTATGGGGGGCATCATTTATTCATCTACTACTGCTTCATAGATTCCAGGGTTGTTCTAATTTATGAGTTTTCCAGTGTTCCTTGGGATCGGGTCTATTGTTGCATTATCATGATTCCACCTAAGTCCTTCAGTGACTCTCATATGGTTTCTTGTAAATAGAGGTATCTTTCCTTGCTTTCCAGATTCAAGATTCTAGTGTTACTCCACCAGTGTTCTTCCAGTGCTTCTTTGCAGCAGGTCATCTCATTGACGGGGGGGGTTTGTCCCACTAGGTTTTCTCCTCTTTCCCATTCATTGCATTTGTACATGGGTACCTAACATGGCCTTGTAGTTGGGACCCATTCATGTATTCATGCATTCATCCTAGCATTAGGTGCATGCTTTTTTAGTCTCCCTAAGTTGCACTTAAGGGGGGTGTTGGTGTAATTAATTATTTAATTACACTTTATTAAGTTTACTTAGGTAATAATTAGTTTACTTAATAAGTAATCTTTATTTAGTTGAGTTGATTTTAGGTCAACATTAGGTTTTACCTTTAAGGTTATGCATACATTGCTCTTATAAAACAATTCATCTCTTGTATTTTCTCAATTCCTGAATATTATTCATTTGCACATCTTCATGCAAATTGCTCTTGCTTTTTATGTTTTTCTCTTGTGGAAGGCATTTTCTGGTTTGCATTTCTAATCTTGGTTTCTAACAGAAATCCTCGGATGATAGTAATGATGCATTGGTCATTTCATCTAATATTGTTAGTGATAACTCTTGGCTTATTGATTCAGGTTGCTCCTATCATATGACTCCTAACAAGGAGTGGTTCACTAAGTATATTGCATATGATGGAGGGAATTTCTTCTTTGGATATAATAGCACAACAAAGGTTGTGGGAAAAGGAGAGGTAAAGTTGTGTTTCAATGATGGTAGGGTTAAGAACCTTAATGGTGTTTTACATATTCCAGGACTTGCTAGAAATCTACTTTTTGTATCTAAGTTCAATGATTCTGGAATGCATGTGACATTTGATAAAGGTGGTTGTAGATTGGTGATAGGGAATATGGTGGCTGCTAAAGGATCTCATATTGGGACTTTGTTTAATCTTAATACCTCAAATTTGAATAAATCAGCCAATGTAACTAAAGTTGAAAATACATGTATGTTGTGGCACCATAGATTGGGCCACATTGGTGACAAAGGTCTTAGGACCATTCTTAATAAGAAATTAGTTGACGGTATTCCTGATTATAATATTGGCAAAAATTATTTTTGTGAGCATTGTGTGTTTGGAAAGCAATTTAGATCTTCATTTCCTAATGGAACAAATAAAGCTAAAAGATTATTAGAGATTATTCATTCAGATGTTATGGGTCCTATGGATATTGATTCTATTGTAAAATCTAGATATTATGTCACATTTATTGATGATGTCTCAAGATACACTTGGATTTATTTTATGCATAACAAATCTGATGTGTTTAATAAGTTTAAAAAATTTAAGGCTTTGGTTGAGAAACAATCAGATCATAAGATAAAAGTGTTGAGATCAAATAATGGTGGTGAATATTGTTCTAAGGAATTTTATGATTATTGTAAACATGCAAGAATTATGAAATAGAAAACTACTCCATATACACCTCAACAAAATATTGGGTTGCAAGGTTACCAGAAGCATATAGAACAACCTAGAAAACAACTAGTTTTACACCCTATGAGATAATGTATGGTAAAACAACAGTCCTTCCAATTGAGTTTGAATAGAAGACATTAAGGACAATAGTGGAATTGGGAATGGATCTAATAGCAACTCAAAAAGAGAGGTTACACAATTTAAATGGATTGGATGAAATTAGGATGGAGGTAATCTATCACACTGAGGTAGTACAACAATAAAGGATGAAGTGGCACGACCAGTATATCAAAACAAAGGAGTTTAATGTAGGGGACTGGGCTTTGTTATATGATTCAAGGTACAAATATTTCAAGGGGAAACTCCAATTCAGGTGGTTGGGTCCTTATAAAATCAGTCAAGTCTATCCTAATGGAGCAATTAAGTTGTACACTATAGATGCAATCAGGTTTTCTCTTCTGGTTAATGGCCACGGATTGAAGCTATATAAGAAACCATTATAGAAATACGAATTTATTTTCTCCCTATCTCAACAATATGGTGCTCGCAGTGATCCAGATACAAGTTCAGACACCAACAATGACATCTCAGCAGCACATGACATACCAAGTACTTCAAGTGACCCAGAGATTGAGCTACACAACTCAATCCTTGAGATCACTCAAGATTAATTTCTTACTTTATCTCACAAGCACACATGACATGGTTATAATGATGTTCATATTTTCTTCATAGCAACTTGTTTTATATTTAACTGTTACACATTCAAAAAGGGTCCTGATGTCACAGGGACCTATAGCATAATAGTTATCAACGTTCATAAGAGGTCTTGTTGTCGAAGGTACCTATAGCATCGTCTAGCAAAAGAAAAGAAATAATTCAAATCATTTGGTGCCACATTAATTGTAGTTCACATGCATTCACCTCAGACTACTCACATGCACTATCCATATTTTCATAATAAGTACCCACAACATGCTTCTTTAATTTCTTGCTACCAATTCAAATTTTGAACGCTCAAGCTATCACATCACTAGCTATTATTTGTCTAATCCGTTCCATTAATTTGCATCCACCACCTCACAATTCATTCACCTACAATTATTTTTTATCACATCAAATAAAATTTGGATACATGCTATTTAGTTTACAACATGGTGATCAATTAGTCTCTTCCAGCCGGTATGCAAGGTACACTATCATAATTACCATATATTTCTTTAAACTTTCATTATGTCTTTCATATTAATTTATGCATGAAAAATATTCATACCATTAATTTTCAAACTTTCTAATGATACCACTTCCCAATCACACAATGAAGTGAGGTCTCTTCAACCATTAAGTTTGGGGGAGGGTACAACTCAACCATTTTTTTCAAAATCTGCCACCCAAATCAAATACAATCGATAGATGCAACATGAAAAACCCTCCTAAAATTATACCTACTTTTTGGTGGTACTTCCAATTGCCAAATTCCCAATCCTAAGAACTTAAGCTAAGTCCAACCTAGAACCTATTTTTGAGCTCAAATTAAGTTTATATGAAGAAAGGGAGTTGCAATTATGGTATGGTAGTAAAAGTACATGAGGAAATAACAAGGAGAAGGGTTTTGAAGGTGGTGGAGTGAATTGAGTTGAATTTTCAAGGAACACATTGACCAGAGTAAAGAAAATTCATAATGGGAGGTGATGTTATCAAGAGAGAGTCGTCGGCTCATAATAAAATATTGGAAGATGCAATGGTCTTACCTATTTTTACTAGAGTTGGTCGGCTTGATTATTTCCTAAAACTAACAAAATTTGATAATGAGATAACAAGAAGGTTTGCAGCTCCACTAGAGCATGATGAAGCAATGGTGGAAGGACTATCAGTGGATGCATCTGAGGTCACCATAGCACAAGTTTTTGGGTTACCTAGAACTGTAGCAAAGTTTCCAGTATGCGTTGATGCAATTGCAGCTAGAGAGGAATTCTATGAATGAGGAGAGAATTTGGACTCATCTTCACAAGGTACAAAGAAGCTCTCTCTTCCATGGTTATGGGATAATTGTGCTTCCTATATTGTTAGATATATTACCTGTGAAGGTAGGAAAAATATTTTGTATACAATACATTTTAAATTGCTTAGCACAATGGGTTGGTAAATGTGCCAAATTTTCTTTATAAAATTTTGAAAAGAATGGCATCATAGTATCAAAGGAAACAAAGTGACACTGCCCTATCACACCACTATTTTATTTCTTTATTGGTAAAAAGAAGTTTGAGAATTTAGTACCCAAAAGTAGACTGGGAATATTTTAAGAAGTGTGAAGATATTAATAGTTTACTAGATGTACATGTGGTACCTGAGACTGTAGAGCCACAAGATGAACCTATAAGAGAAAATCCTCATTTCTCGCCTACGGCTTCACCTACCTGTAGCCAAGGTGAGCATGAGGAACATAATGAGATAGAGTCTAGGTCACTTGTAATTGAGGAAATTCTATCTTCTTCAAAATAACAAAGACCCAAGAGAAAAAGAGGTAGTACATCTACATCATCCACACCTTCTAAAATAGAAAAGAAGAAGGATTTTAAGGAGACACCTACACCTAGATGTTCAGAAAAATTAAAGAGACAAGGTGTCATGAGGGGAAATGTAGAGAAACCTAAAGAAGAGGAAAATAGCAAAGAACAGTAGTCCAAGAAGGTGTCATGTTAGTAGAGACATACTCTAAAGGGAAGGGAGATATCCCTGGCAATGTAAATATACCTGTGAAAAGGAAGAGATATGTGTCTACTACTTCTGATTCAAAATAAAAAAATGTGTTTGTTGCTAAGAAAACACGGAAGGAAACCCTAGACAATTTTACCTATGAGGACTATGAAGGGGGAGGTAATGAGCAGTTCATGGAAACAAAGGAAATGTATATAGAAGAAAGAGATGTTGGGAAGGATCTCCAAGAATCCTTGGATAGAATCAAACACTTAGAAGAGTAAGTACAAAGCTATCAAAAGAAGGACAAGGAGAGGGAAACAAAAATACAGGAAATGGATGAAAAATTGCAAACATGTGGCCATGGTACTAAGCTTTATTTATTGGCACAATTGACCATAACTAAGACTAGAGATGGAGAATTGGTAGTACCAAATCAAAAACCTTCTCCCATAAGAACTCCAATTCACCATACCACCTTGTCACTTGGTTTTCATCTATGGAGAGTGATTGATGAGTTTGCACAAGAAAAGGAAAAGTGGAATAAATAAAAAGATATTTTTATTGAAGAACATGCTAAGGAGTTGGAGAAGAAAGACATGGAGTTAAGAAGATCAGCAGTTAGGTTAGAAGAAGTGGTAGACAAAGTTGCAAAGATCATAAGATGCAGACCTCCAGCGAGGACACATACATTATTTATGTAGGAAAGTTTTCTAAGTTTTTAGTTCAGTAGGCTAATTAGTAATCAATTTGTTGGGATGAGGGGATTTTTTAAGTTTCTTAATGTTTTTGTTGATTCTACACCTAAGGAACAAGACCAGTTGTGTGAATACTATTTACACAATTATGCGGTGCTAGATGAAATAGAGTGAAATCCTTTGATATTTTTATGGGATCTCCAAGTAAGGGAACTTGCATCTTATTATAGAAATGAACAACTTAGGGGAGATATAATGGAAGAATATGAGGAGAGGGAGAAATCAATTGCTCTCCCCATAAGGAAAGAATCTAAAAACCTTGATGCAGTTATAGATGAATGGTTGAACTCTTGTATCATAAAGGTGTAGGCAAGAATATTGTGAAATTGAGGACAATGAATTATAAAAGAATGCAAACATTAGCTATGGGTTTGGGTCAACAATGCTACAGTTATATGCAGAGTAGATAGAAAATATTGACCCTGAAATTGTAGAGAAAGGAACCTCATTCCATGTATAATTTCACCACCATGCTTGAAAGGGTACACAGATACATGACAATTGGTATTGACATAGGGATTTATTGGGCACCACTCACATTTCACCCACCTATGCTACTTTATCCAATTCCACATTGAACTAGGGAGAAAGGTGAGGAATATGAGAGAGTTGGGAACACTAGAATGAGGCAACTTGCAGCTTATAGAGGTTTTTACTTGAAACAAATCCTAGGATTTGATGTTGTTATGGACCTGAGGTAGATCACCTTGCAATATAATTGTACCCCTAGTGTTTCTCTTGAGGACAAGCAAAATTATAGTTTGGGGGAATGATGGGTTTCTTTATTGGCCTATTTTTTGATACTTTTATGCATAGTTTTAGATGCTTTTAGATATACTTTTTAGACAATACTCCTATATTATTCTATCTTTTCATACTTATTATACAGACTTTGACCTAAATCATAGTAATGGAAATATGGTTATGACATAATAGTATTGCATGGTTTATATGTGAGTTGCATGAAATGTGGATGGAATTATGTGTTTTAATTATGGTAGTTAGCCTTGAGTGAATGTTTTATGAATTAACCTTTTTGTAGCCAAGGAGGAACTATGGCACATAGTAAATGAAATTTTTAACCCTCAATAAAAGGAAGACTAGGACAATAAAGCAAGGGAAGTTTCAGATTAAACTGAATGCAATAACTACTTGTTTGAAGACACCTGATGGAGATTGAACCTACATCATTAGAACAAGTTAATAAAGCGCTAGAAAAGAACTCTTTTGCCGATAGGATTCTGGTAAATGTTTATGTTTTTTACATACAATTCTATTTTACAGAGTTTCAATTCTATTAGGATTCTTCTTTCTTTTCAGTTATCGTTTAAACAATTCAATCTTAACTATATGCTTTGATATCTAGGAGTGGAAGTTAATGATTGCAGTTAGTTGTTACCTGGAATAAACTCTCTCGTTCTTGTATATAACCGATGGATGAGTCCTTAGATAAGTTAGTTGATTTTCAATATTTTGTTATCAATTATTTTTTTAGTTTCAATTATCTACAGACATGATGGTTATTCAGAATGATTTTGTGTAATCTTTTGTGATATGCAATGAATGAAGTCAATTTTATATGGATGCGTAGAATTTGATAGTTAGATTTTGTTCTAGTTAAGTGAGAATAGCTACTTGAGTAGGCCACTCAAGGTAATTGTTCTTCACTCCATTTATAACTATTTATTTTTGTTTATTATTACTTCATGAACTACATGCAAGTTAAACTAGAATCTCATACTTTGATTATTAATAATGAATGTTCATGGGAATGCATGTATTTGGTTAACCAGTAGCACTCCAGAGGTTAGAATAAGTTTAGTTGTTAGTTCTGATCATTTTTTAGAGTATATAGTAATTCTTTATTAGTAGTAGTTCAGTTATAGGTTAAGTTGTAGGCTCCTGTAGCCATTAGTGCTAGTTTTTTTCTTTTATTGTTTTGCAATTCTGTGAGTTTTCAACAATTAGAACATCTTAAATAAGATAACTTAGGTAGCCTTGAGTCTCTGAAGGCACATATAGTGCAACATCATCACAAGTTTACAAACCTTGGGTTGACATTTTAATGTAGTCTTTACAATGTTGATTGGACTATTGAGTCAGATATACCTCTGAATTGTGTAGGTTCTACCAAGTTTACAATACATTAGTTTAGACTCTACACACGCTATTCTTTTTTCTCTTTTGTTTTGCCAATTTTTTGAAGCTCCCTATCCTTGCAAGGATTATTGTTTCTTTTCCTTGTTTTTGTGCCATTCTTGTTCTTTGAAGTTGCCCTAATTTACTATCTGCCCCCAACATTGGCCTCCTTAGAAATTGACTCCCGTATAACCCTTGAATAATTAGGGTCTCTATGTAGACTGGGCTCACTTGCATCCAAGGGATTTAAAAGAGAATTTTTATCACTTTCCTTTCTATTATTAGACCCTAGGTTTGAATATGAGGAACCTTTTGTACTCCCTTTGTCAACCTCTTGGCTAACAATTACTTTTTTTTTATTCACATCCTTTGTATAAGAATTCAATACACCCATATCCATCAAGATATCATTAGTGCATTGGTTACTATGGGATTCAAAACCATCAACACCATTATTTCCTTCCCCAATTGCATATTTCCTTGGAACCAATCCATTGATGGTATCTTGTTGGATAGAGATGAATTGCATTCTTGTTTCAAATGCATTCACCATTTATTTAACAGTGGTTGGTGAGCTTGTTTTATTACTCTAATAGAAGCTCTCTTTTGGAAAATCCTTGTTTTAATGTTCTTCATTGTTACCGTCTACATCTTCTTTGGTTTTAAGTATTTTTATATACAACACCTCTTCTTTAGGTTCTTTGTTCCTATTATTATTCCTTGTTTTCTCATTTTCAATTATACTTCATCTTATTCTATCTGTAGCTAGTTGTTATGCATTATTTTTCCCCCCTCAATAATGGAGGTGTGATGTTTATTTATGGCCCCGTTAGAGTGGCCAATCTTATTACATTTTCTATTATCTCCAGACACAAAGTATGAAGAGTGAGTTTTTAGTTATTTTTTAAAATTGTCAAGCTGCTTTTGAATATTATGAAATTACTGGTGGGAAATAATGATTCCTCAAGCTAGGGTGGACATCCCAAGCCATGAACAATATCGTGGACTTCCTATACATTTTCCATTCCATAGGTTTCCATATTTACACAATATTTTAAACTTTCCATATTCATGCTTCCATTTAGGGTTTCCAGGTCCTTATTTCTAATTAAGGTATTTGTATTTACACTATCCTCTACTGCATCTGTATTCTTATTTCCACTTAGGGTTTATGAATTTGTATTCACATTTAGAGAATATGAGTTCCCAATATTTTCTAGGGTTTCCATATTTGTTTTCAAATTTAGGGCTTCCATAATTGTTTTCACATTTAGGATTCCACTAGATCCATTAATCTTGACCTCCACAATGTAATTGTCACCCAACATTTGTGCATTTGAATTCCTTCCTTCGAGCGGGATGTTTCCCTTATGCCCAATCAAAGGCTTGGAAACTAGATTTTTCTTGGTTATAATTGGGTATTTCCTCCTTATGTGCCCATCCTTCCTACAAAGGTAGCACATGTTTAAACCCCTAAGCATCTCAATGGCACATATAACCTCTCCACTATCCAATTTTAGCAAAATCCAATCTAGAACGTCCACTCCAAGGATCAAGGATACGAGAGCCCTAAAATCCATATGCCACAGGGAGGATTTGGTATCATCTATTATGATAACCCTCTCCTATGGTTCAAGCAGGAGGGGGATAAATTTCAATACTAGGGGGATGCTTTTAATAACGACCCACTTAAGGCTTGAAAGAGTTGGGATTTCATCATTTAGGGCCTCCAGCAACCAATCCAGAGCCCGAAAAACCATTTTTCCCAATGCTCTAATTTTTTTTAATTACGATTCTTGAATTTCATGGTTTTTAAGAAAAATAACAAATAAGCCTTTCTGAATCATTCTCCAATAAGAGAAATGAATCCCTAATTTCTTACCCCAAACACTGGCAAGCCATTCATCCATGTACTTCCTAGTCGGGACCTTATTAAGGTCCGCGATTGCCAAAAAATTGCCACATTCTTTAATCTGTTATCTTCTTCACATATTTCCTGGTTTAATTCATGGTTTGGAACTAAGATGTCCAATTTAGAGGAAGCAGGTGGACACTTACCTTGCTCTCCAATTTGTCACACCTCGTCTCTTAGTTATTGAGTTTCTTTTAGCTTCATGAGTAAAGATGATGATAAATATTAATCGTGACCTTAATGTGTTTAAAAAGGGTGAATGAAATACTGAAATATGTATTATGATGTTATTGCTTTTGAAAGAATGATTATGTTTTATACTAATGGAAATGTGATGAATGGCTATGTATTACAAATGATTGTGTTAATGCCTTAATGATGTAAATGATTTATGATGCAATTGGATTTCATGAGAATGGCTAACTATTGTACTAAGCTAAATGCAGGAATAGGTTCGAACTTCTGAAAGAGAGGGGAAGTATCACTCAGGAGAGGAGCTTGGTCTGGTAACCCTTAATCAGCTTGAGCATACACACAGTCACACACTAGTTGGTTAAGTAGAGTAAAGTCAAGATAGATTGGGATTTGGTAAGTAAACTCTGATGTAGAGAAGGGAGGCAACTTGTTTCCAATCACAATTTGACTCAATTCAAACAAACTTTCAAATCATACAACCCTATCTTGACAGATTTCTTCATTCCCACCTATTCTTCCTTGTAGGGTTCCAAACACAGAAATCAAGGAAAAACTCCTCAAATCCTGCTCAAACCCAAAAAAAAAGTAGGGTTTCAGATACCCTTTATTCCCATTCTAATCATATCTCAAATTCAACCTAGGTCACTTTGGACCAACCTTTTCAAAACTCAACTAGTACGATGTCCTAAACCCCAAATTAGGTCACTTTTTCAAAGGAACCCTATTGTAAACACTTCCTTCATCCCAAAACTCACTTGGGAAGCATTAACCAATCAAAAAAACCTCCAATTCCACAACTTATCTTCAAAGACACGCTTCCCAGGACACCATATCAAGAAACCCTCCTTTTTAGCAATTTTCATGGGGGTTTATTATTGAAACTCGTTGTTCCCCACTATCTCAAACCTTACCCATGCACCGAACATGCTTCAATTAGATTGCACTTGCTTCACAATCTCTTTCCAAACCACTTTCAATGTTATTTCATCAATTACTCACTCAAAACCTCTATTTTTATGCCAAAAATCACAAAATCTCATCTAGGGAAATCATCAAAAATACACCAAAGCATCTCCCCTACTCAAATAAACCCTATAATCTTCTAACCTACTTAATTTTACCCATTCCACCTAGTCACCGAGATCACAGTTGGTGGAAGGGTCATTTAATGCATTTTAAAGACCTTCAAACCCTTAAAAAGGGTATACACAAACAACTTTAGAAAATTAGCTCAAACTTTCACCAAATTTAAGATGAAACCTTCAAACCAAACGAAAATTGCAGCTAATTCATGCCTTTAACCAATTCAAGAGGTTTTATAACAGTTAAGCTACTGTACAGAACCATACAGGTCAGAAGACAAAGATAAAACATAGAATTTACCAAAAAACAATGATATTTCAATTGATTTTCCTTCAAATCATCCAGAGAGAGTTTACATCGATGTTTTACAACCATATATATCCTTTTTTTCTCCAAAACTAACGGCCTCATCCTACAAAAACTGTCTTTTGAATAAATTGACCTTTGATCTTCCACTAAAGTGCCTTTTTGCAACTTTTGGCAAGTTTGCAATTTTACATCTTTTTGTTGACAATTTTTTACAATATTGCACAAATTGACAATGTAAACCCCGTGACACCTAAATACATACTAAATGGTCTATCATTACCTTATTTTGATAACAAAATGACTCAAACAACCTAAAATCTACCATATGACCTTACTTGACAAATTTTACAAAAATTTCACTTGGTGCCCTTGCACCAAACTCTAGTTGAAGTCTTGGATAAATTGGAAAGATTGTTTGTTCGTCTTTGATTGATTATGTGATTGTTTCTTTGGTTGAATTGCATGTTTGAATCTCTATATTGGGTTTGAGTTCTTCCTCATGTATTTATGTGAACTGATGATTAAATATATATAGAATGTATATGTGTGTGTGTATAAATGATAAGTCATGCATAATGAATGAATGTGTGCATGCCTATATGGGAGTAGGAATACTTATGTGTATCCATGCACGGATACATCATATGCTTTGAAGTATCAATTGAACATATATCACAGATAAATATATGTATTATTACATTTGGTATATATAATTGTCAATTGATGAATAGATAGTTATATATGTTTATATAACAATATTTAAATAATATTATGTATATAATGTATATATACATATATATTAATATGCTTATGTGTATTTGTGTGTATATATATACGATTGTTGTTTCAATATATGTTTATATATTTATTAATTGACAATTAAATGTATTTGATAATATTTATGTTAATATATATATATATATATATGTATATATATATTAAAGAGATGATATATATATATATATATATATATATTAAATATATATATAATGATTAGTGTTTTAGATATATCTAAAGCTCATATATATAGCACTAAATTTAGTATTAAATAAAGCGCATAGGCTGTCACAAAAGGCTACGCATAAGACCAAGGTAAAAGGTTGGGCATAGAAGCCAACAATGTAATAGTATTGTGCAGTGCATGAACCATATAGGTACAGATTTTAAGACCATTATGTGTGGCATTTAAAGTGAAAAAGAGGCATGAATAATAGGCATACATTAGAAGGAATCAAAGCAGTCCATATTTAGTAGATTGAGAGATAGTAAAAAGCCAATGCATAAAGAAAATATTGGACCAAGTCAACCAAGGTAAAAGGCACGCATGAGTTTGTATAATTTGCTATGTATATGTTGTATTGAGAGGTAAAATTAGTTTTTAAAGCCATAAGAACCATATTGATAATCTATACTTGATAGATTACTTGATCGTTACTTTACTTTTGAATGAAACCCTAGGTTGAGAATAACCTAATTGATTGGAATGTTTACTCGATTATTGATTGAAGCACATAGGTTGGGATTAACCTAGATGAATTGATTGATCATTTGATTGTTGTTTATATCATTGATTGAGATCATTTATTGTTGAAGTTCATACTTTTGATTGAAGCCATTTATTGAAGAGATTATAATTTTTATGGAATTTTTTTATGGGTATGTGCAAGATCATGGGGTCCAAACTAGGCCCCTAAGTGGCAATGAAAATTCAGAAAAATAGAGTTAGGCAACTTGACATAAAAAATTGAATAGGTTATTAACATAATTTGAAAAATATGTAAGAAGAAAACTTGTAGCAAATTGAATTTAGTTTCTAGGCTACTAGTCCTTTTTAGGAAAAAGGTAAATCTATTTTGCAAAAAAATTGAAATTTCAATGTAGTGGTACTAAATTTTCTAGAAAAAGATAAAAAAATAGGTGTATGTCTAACCAACCTAAGTACAAGAAAAAAACTATTTTTTTTTTCTGAAACTTTCAATATATGTAAAGGATACATGCTCGAATGTGCCAAATATTTTTTGTAATTTCTTTGAATGTAAATAATTAGTTATGATTTTTTTATTAGAACATTTCAAAATTATTAAAATGTGTTTGTCTGACCACCATAACTTGGTCAAAAATTTATGAAATTCATTTTTTTTTATCCTATAGTATGTGAAGCATAGAATGTGATGCATCTTTTAGATTCGAAAAATGTGAAATAGTTTGAAAGTTATAGAATTTTTTGAATCAGCCTATCAATCAAAACTTTAGTCATAATGTATGTAGAAAATCGATAATAATTATTTATTAAATTCAAAATAAGGCATATCTTATATTGGTGGAAAATTGACAATTTTTCTATAAACCCTTTTTGTTTCATGAAATTCGGATAAAAAAAAGTCATCAGCCACAAGGGAAAACTTTAGAAAACTAAGCAAATTTTGTAAACACGTTTTTTGTGGTGACTTTCTAGGTTTGGCAATCCTGAACCAAATCCTGAGAAAAATCCCAAGCCTACTGATTTTGTCCAAAAAAAATGGATATTCGTTTAGAACGGATATCCATTACCTGTATTTTTTTTGGTTGGTAATGGGTCGAAGTCAAGGTGCTTTTGACTAGAGCAGAGAACTAGTGAGACCACATTGTTGAGGGGCCTCATCCTTAGGTATGTTCGATGCTCAAGTAACACCCTTATATCTTTGTGTGTCGTCCTCAACCTTATCTCTCCAAGACCAACCGTGCAGAACCGTGAGCCCGGAAGCCCAACAAGGACCCCAAGGAAGGGGTGAAAGACTCACGAGGGTCCGATAGAGAACCGCCAGGCATGAAAGACCCGTGTGGGTCCAACAATAGTCCACGAGCAGCACATGTCGAAAAGAAACTTTATTCGTGAGAAACACAGGCCTACAAGGTCCACAAGCACACCTAGTCCAGCCGGGTCGAGCATGATCAGTCACCATGTCCGCCGAGATCACCTATGCATCCTCCAAGATTAGCCGCCACTTTATTTTTACCTCTGATACCAATGTGGGACCAAACCAATGTAAACACCGCTATCGGTCCAGGCGGGGATTTGAACCTTAGTTGCCCCACAAATGGGCAACCATCTCACCATTGCACTAATAGGTGATCCTGATATCCATTACCTGTATTATTTATAATACATAATATTTAATATTTTTATATATACTAATATACATTATATATTATATATTATGTATTATATTATATATTATATATTATATTATATACTATATACTACATATATTTTATATAGTATATTATGTATTATATACTATATATTATATATATATTATATATTATATATTATATTAATATTATGTAATAAATATTATATATATTATATAATATATTTAATACATAGTATATATTATTTATATTTATTGATGTGTGGCCAATTCATGAGAGAGAGAGAGAGAGAGAGAGATGGAGTGGGAGGGACTTGAGAGAGAGAGGGAGATAGAGAAAGAGAGAAAGACCTAAGAGGGAGGCAAAGAGTGAGACTTGAGAGGGAGAGAAAGAGAGAGAGACTTCAGAGGGAGGTAGGGGGAGAGAGAGAGAGAGAGAGAGAGAGAGAGAGAGAGAGAGAGAGAGAGAGAGAGAGAGAGAGAGAGAGAGAGAGAGAGAGAGAGAGAGACGAGAGAGAGAGAGAGATGAGAGATGAGAGATGAGAGAAAGGGAGAGAGAGAAAGAGAGAGAGAGTGGGAGGGACCTGAGAGTGAGAGGGAGACAGGAAGAGAGAAACACCTAAGAGGGAGGGAGGGAGATAGAGACTTTAGAGAGAGAGGGAGGGAGGGAGGGAGTGGGAGGGACTTGAGAGAGAGACCTAAGAGGGAGGGAGAGAGAGAGACTTGAGAGGGAGACAGATAGAGAGAGAGAGAGGGTGGGAGGGAGAGAGAGAGGGAGATAGAGAGTTGTCTTTTTATGGTGGGAGGGAGGGACTTGAGAGAGAGAGAGATACAGGGAGTGGGAGAGACCTTAGAGAGAGAGAGAGGGAGTGGGAGGGACTTGAGAGAGAGAATTATTTGCGCCTAAATATATCTCATCCATGTTGCTTATTTTAATGCAAGGTGAAGAATGTGGTTATTATTGTGCCTGCTTATTTTAATGATGTGTAGAAGAGGGCCACAAAGGATGCTAGTAAGATTGCAGGCCTCAATGTCATGCGAACAATTATCGAGCCAATGGTTGCAGCTATAACTTATGGCTTCCATGATGTATTCACTAGAGAAAGAAGCATTCTCATCTTCAATTTGGGTGGAGGTATGTTCTATGTGTTGGTTCTTTCTATTTGAAAGGGTAATATTGCCATCAAGGCCATTAGAGGGGATATGCATTTGGGGGGTCAAGATTTTGATAATAGAATGCTTAATTACTTTGTTCAGAACAAAGTTCAATACAAAATACAAGTATGATACCAGTAGTAGTGCCAGAGCTAGAGAGGTAGAGAGTATAAGATATATAATATATAGTATATATTAAATATACTATATATAATATATATCATAATATATAATATATTATGATATATTAATATATAATATATTTATTATATATATTAATATATAATACATTTATTATATATTAATAATACATAATATTGGTTTTATGTATTATTTGGTTTATAAAAATCAAACGCTAATAGATATTTGTTACGAATGGATATTCGTTACAAATGGATATCTGTTATTTATTGTATAGGATTTGAAGCTTCCCTTATGCATACATATTATTCGGTTGGTAAAAAATCTAAAAATAATGGATATTCGTTATTTATTGTTTAAGATTTGAAGCTTCCCCTATGCATACATATTAATATATAATATAATTTATACACTATATAATTTATGTACCTTAATAATGTGGACAATGATTTTAGATTTCCCACACTCACTTTGGCTCCTTCTAGGGTTCTTCACCTAAAAGGAGAAAGGAATGGGGTCCAAAATGAAATTGTCTACACTCAAAGTTAATGTGAATGAGATGTATTATGTCTAATTAAGATGTACTAATGCACTAATCTAAAAATGAAATGATTTGATGATGCAAAACCTAAGAAATGCAACTTGTTTGAAAACATAATGTGATATGCAAAAATGCTTAAAAATGCAAGTAAATGATGAAATAACTGAACATAATCAGCGAGGTACACCTGGAATCTGAAAATTGATGCTGGGAGATTTTGGAATCCTAAAAAATTTGACAGAAAATGTTAACTGGGACACTTATGCCAGGTTGGGTGACTTAGTCCCAGTTTTGGGAAAACTTGCCAAAACAGGAATCTACCAAATGGGTATCCAAAAATGTAAAAATCACTTTTCAAGCCTAGAAGCGATACTAATCTGCCAGTAGTGGTGACTTAGTCCACCTGTAGATCTCAGGAATTTCAGGACAGAATCTTGTAACCTCAGGTCTGCACTTGCTTTTCTAACAGGTGTCCACACTTGATTCTGCAAAAAATGGGGTACAAAGTATCTCCAAGCTTTAATTAGGGTTATGTAGATTTGATTGACTTTGATGACCTCTTGACCACTTTTCAACACCAAATCCTTTGACAAATCTTCCTACAAAGTCTGTAAACAAACATGCAAAGAGGGAAAATGGTTGAGGGTTAGAGTATAGGAGTTTGCCTTGGTCAAACCCCAATTTGGTAATCAAACCCTATGAAATGAAATGAAATGGAAAGAGAATGATAAATAAACAACATGCAATGTCATAAACTTACCAAACCCTTGATTTAGAAATTTGAAGATATGCAATGAAGTGCTCCAATGGATGACTTGATTATGCTTGATTGCTTGATTTCTTGAGAGATTGAATGCTTAATGACTTATGAAAGTGCAAGAGCTAGGAGGATGTAGGAGATGAAAAAATAGGGGGAAAACCCTTATTTATACATGATTTTACTAAAATTTCCTAAAAATAACACATCACAGGCTGACCTCAAGGGTTAGAGGACAAAATCCCACCAAAAATTTGAAAAAATTTTGAGTTTTGTGCCAAAAAAGACTAAGTCACCACTATTGGTCTTAGTCCCACTTAAAAAAATTAAGTGGGTGTCAGGAATTAAGGGGCATTAAATGTTTTTCAAAAGGAATATCCTCAAAAACACACTTAAAAACGGCCAGAAAGTGTATTAAAGGGTCATTTAAACATGAGAAAGGGTTGAATTAGTGAAGAAAAGTCTAGAAAAGCGTGAAAGTGGGTTACAACACTCTGAAATAAGACTTGGTAAGTGATAAAAAGGAGTTATTAAGGTGAATTATGATGAAAGGGTCCTATAAAAGTGTGAAAGTGGGTTACAACAGTTTTACAAGACAACCTAGAAGTCTTAATGATTCACAAGGGTCCAAGACCTAATATGAACGTGTTGGCCACATTACAACATTAAATCTAGGAAAAATCAATCCAAATTCCATTAGAAGGGCCTGAACATGAAAAAGTAGAAGGGTTACTTTTTTTGTGTCCACAGTTAGCCCCCACTTTAGTGAGAGGATGAACTTCCTTTAAACTCGCACTAAAGTAGCCAATCATGCAACCAAGAAGGGTCCAAATGCACTAATGCTTGATAAGGTGAGATAACAATAATCAAGAGAGATGATCAAGCCCCCAAGATTATTATCCCATGGAAAATCAAACATGAACGCAAAGGAACACACATGATGATGAGAAAAGATGGAAGAAAGCTTTGATCATTTGTCCAACTCGTTGTGGATTAGATCTAAGTTGCTTGTTTGGAAAAAGAAATGTGTACTCACTCTAGGAAGATGGGACTTATGGCTATTCATCGGGTGATAAATCCCAAGTATACTCACTCTGGGGCCATGAAACTTCTGGTTGTCTGTGGGGTGAGAAGGCCCAAAAGGTGAGAAACATACACTTAGTTTGTATGTATTCACACAAGCAGGTGGCTATAGGGAAAATTTGTGCCGCAGAATGGGATTTCCCACTCAACCATACTAAATTTATACCTCCTCATAAATTTAATAAGGCGTCACAAAAGACAATGTTGGTTCGTTCTTCATGAGACAAGCAAAGCTTTGTATGCTTAGAACTCATGAACAAATGAAAAGGCACCACAGGAATGCTAGTTGTGTTATGTGAGGTGATTTTATGAATGCAAAATGTAAGAATTTAAAATGTAAATGATGTTCAAATGAGTCTTGTTAAGTTCATGCGAGGTCTATAACTTAGGGAACATTGTGTCTAATGTCTCCAAGAGAGGACCAATCAAAGAATATAATATTCACAACTTAGGGGATGTAGTATGTCGTATCAGACCACCAAGAGGAATGTAATATGCTAAGATAGATCACACGTATGAAGGACATCACACCCAATGTCATCCACAAACAAACACATCTTATGAAGTAAGAAATCTGCACTAAGAACCAAGAAAAAGGAAAAATGCAAAATGACAATGCCAATGTATGCCCCCACTTTAAAGGAATTGCTACACACTATTTTGTGAGAAATTACTTAAAAGTAGCAAATGAAAAATTCAAAAAGAAAACAATACATGAGAGCCAACTTGGAAATCCCCTATTCCAAGTCATACGTTTCTGAGTAAGGTTGCTTCATGTGAAGGAAAAGGAACAAAAGAAAGAGGGGTTTCCCCCAAAAAGGAACACACCAAACACATAAAGGATCTATGGATTTAGGGTCAGTATGTTCTTTGCTGCAATGTTTTTATTAAAGAGCTCAGAACTGTCATCATTCCCCAAATACATAGAACTAGAAGAATGACACAAAAAGAGCGAAAACAAAAGAAAAATAAAATCCATTTTGGGTCAACATGGAAGAGACATTACGGTCTCAACCCTTTGCATCATCTCCAAAAGGAAAACACAAGCGAAAAGAAAATAAAAAATGAAAAAGAAAAGAATTTTTTTTTGGGTCAACATGAAGGAGACATTTTGGTCTCAATGCCTTGAATCATCCCCAAAAGGAAAAACACAAGAAAATACAAATTAAAAAGGAAAAGGGACTGTTTGGGTCAACATGGAAGAGACATAGGGTGTCTCAATGCTTTGCGTCATCCCCAGAAGGAAAAACACAAAACAAAGTCGAAAAAGGCAATGTACGACATATAGAAGTATGGAGGTACAAATAGAGGAAGTGCACAAAGAGAGGGAGAACATAAAACACACATTATGGGGGAACACGATACACACAAATAAGCGCAAAAGAAAAATAAAATAAAATAAAAATGCAAAAGGCTAGCAAGGCGAATGCAATTCAACTGTCTAACAAGTCATCTGCCTCCCAATCATGTTCAGTGTATTGCGAGGGTGATTGACTATCCAAAGGAATAATTACAAGTGACAAACTAGGGGAAGTACCAGGCTCTTCATTTGGTGTGAGATATTTATCATTTAAGCTCATGGAAGATGAAAATAAATAATTTAGATTGTTATGTACCTCTTCATCTATTTTAGAGATCTCCTCATCATCATCATCATCTAGATTAATCACGATGGGGGGATGGATGGTAATCTCCAATGAAGGATGTATCAAGAGTTTTGGTTGTAGTATCGGATCATTTTGTTGTGATGGTTGTAACGTATTATCTTGTGGCGGGTTAGGAGGAGGAGGGTGATCAGGTATTGCTTCTGTCAAAGGAAGAGGTTGATTTTCTTTGTTTTCTTTTGTTTGCAACTGATGAGCAAGTAGATGACAATGATGCCTACGCTCCCTAGCACCGCAATTTCATTTGATTCTATTTTGAAGTTGTTGATTTGTAAGAGCAGGTTGATCCACCATAGGCTCCTTTTCTTCCTAAGGGGGGAGAACAGAAGAAACCGAAGGAGATGGATCAATCACTTTCTCTTTTGTTTTATAAACATGTCTTATGCGAGGGGGCATGACAAGATTTGTTTCTATCTTGTGAACGTTTGAAAGAAGAAGGGGAAGTGTTTAGGTGTGTTTGATCTAAGTTTTCTTGTTCAGGTTCAGGTTCAAGCATTATCTCGTCAAGGATTGGGATAATGGAGGCGGAGGAGGATTGATTGCAAAGGGACAATTCAACAATTTTCTTGGCTTTAAAATTTTGATAAGCAGTGAAAAATAAATCCTTGCGAGGTGTGATGGGCTCCATGGGTTATGGCCAAAAGGATTCTAAGGAGAAATTTCCTTTAGAAGACAAAGGATGAAAGCCACTATGGTGGATAGTGAATATGTCATTGTTATGCAGAAACTTTAAACATTTGTGTATGATTGAAGGAACAAATTTCATCGAGTGAAGCTATGGATAGCCTAGCCGCAGACAAAACTGATCTGATTGTGGAATGATAGAGAATGTAACATCCATTGTCTTAGGTCCTATTTGTAACGGAAGAACAATCAATCCAATCGTAGGGAACACGAAACCATTATGTGTTTTGATCCATGCTCTTGGTTTTTCATAGTGATCTTGATAAAGTTCATGTAATACCAAAAATTCCTCCCTAATCAGATTCTCACCATAGGTGGGATCTATGAGTATCCCATTAGTGGGTTTATCATAAATACCTCGGCTATGTAGAGAGGACCATCAGGAAGATTTGGAAGAATATCTTTAGAAGTGAAATTAATATCAATATTTTTCTTAGGTTGGCCCTTTTGAGGGATAGCGTCTATCGCTCCTACCATTTCATCCATAGGATTAATAGAGGGTGTATCAGGATGTCCAGTCTATTTATGAACAATCATCACATCATTGTTTTGAGTCACTGGCTTTGGCGAATGACACGTTATGTTTAGGCATGGGATTGGTAAAATTTTCAAATTTTAGTTGGGTGGGGCAACATACGTATTTCCTTTTGCATTAACATTTGAAACATATTGACGGCTAGATTCAATGAGGTCTTGCAATATGTGTTTAAGATGCTTACATTGTTCTATGTCATGTCCATTTTGTCTATGATAATGGCAATAAGCATTTGGTTGAAAGGTTGGAGGCAACGGTTTAGTGGTATCTAATGGTTTAAGTAAAGAAATCATTTTTGTTGTATAAGTTGGGTCATGGTGTTATGAAGGGTGTTTGGTAAGGGTGTAAATTGACATTTTGGATCATAACTGTAAGGTATTACGGCTTTAACAATGACTACTTGATTGTTGACAGGTTGAGGTGGTTGTTGAGGAGGGGGGTTGAATTTTAAAAACCCTTCATTTGGTTTGTGAAATGGTTGTGAATTGTTTGAAGTGCTAGGTTCAGATTTATCAACTTGGCTAGAAGTGGATTTGGCATCATGAATAGTAACCTAGTTGTGATAGTCACAAAGGGTTGTGCATAAATGCATGAAAGAAGGGAATTTCATCATGGTCAATTTATCCTAAATTTGAGTTTGCAAGTTTTCGATAAACATATTTTGGATATGTGAATTAGGAATCTTGACATCTACTTGAGCATACAATGACTGATAGTGTGAAATTAAATCAATGACTTTTTCATCCACATTTTGTTTACATCGCATTAAATCAGCCATCTTCTTTTTGGGAGTCATATGGACTTGGAAATGACTTATAAAGGCATCAATAAGTTCATTAAATGATCAAATTGAATGATTAGGTAAGTTTGAAAACCACTCCAAGGAAGTGTCATTTAAGGTCCTAGGAAATAGTTTAGCTAACAGTTTATCGTCAGGGACAAAGTCACTGCATAAGGTTGTATAAACATTGACATGATTAGTAGGGTCTCCTTTACCTTCGTACTTATCAAACCTAGGCATATCAATTCCTTGTGGCATCGGTGTTCTTAATGTTGGATGTTGTGGTTGTTTTTTTTATATGTGGTTGTCATTGATGTCAACACTATTAGCATTAATTCATTTAAAGTGTATATGTCGAGGATATTGAGAAAATTGTAATAAATGAGTAGCAGGTTGTCAGTAGTGAAGTAAAGTTCAGTATGTTGGTAAGTTATGTACGTTGATGATCAAAGGTTGTGGAATAAATATTTTTTTTTTAGTATATCTATTTTATCCACGTCAAGTTTCAGAGATCCGTGTCAAGATTTGATCGAGTTATGAAGATTCTCATTCTGATAGTTTTTTTGTTGCTTCAGTTGGTGTTCTTGACTGAAGATGATGTTATTTCAGTTAGTTCAGTTGTTGTGGATGCTTCTCTTGTGATTTGTGATTGTTTTGGATGTTTCTAGATCATGCTCTATCTTTGTTCCATGTCTGCATTGATCGTTGTGCTCGTGGTTGGTGATTTTCTCTTGTGTGTTCATGTTTTTCTTGTTCTTGGCCGACATAGTGTTTGTAGCGTGTTGTGGATCTTCGAGGAGAAATTAATTGAAGTATTTTTGTGTTGGAGGTGTTGATTTGGGTCCTCACTAAGTTGTGGCCGACTTTGGTTGATTCGCATTGTTAATATTTAATGTTTTGGGCTGACAGTTTATATTTATTTTGTTATTTTGTTGAAGCTGACATAAAGGGATGAAATTTCTTGTTGCGGATATATAAGAGCGATTTTTTATTCGAATTGAAGTGTGCAAGAGTATGCGAGTGTATGCTAGAGTGTGCTTTTGTGTGTGTATGTGTAAATATCATTTGAAGGCATAGAAAAGTGTGAAGAAGTGTGTAGAAGAGTGAAGAATTGTTCATGTGCTTAACCAGAATTGTAATCAGGAATTAGCAGATGTTATTTCTCAGTTCAAAATCCGGATGGTTGTAATATGAATATCTCTATAAGACAGTGTATCTTCCTTTGTAATTGAGAAATGAGCTCTAAGCAGTGTGCCTGAATGCATGTGCATTTCCCATATTTCATTTTCATTATACTTTTAATAGGGTATAATCTTGTGGACTAACCTCCACCGTGGTTTTTCCCCTAATAGGGTTTCCACATAAAAAATCTTGGTGTTATGTGTGTTTCTAATGTATTGATGGTTTGTGCTTTCATGGTTAATTATCAGATCTGAGAATAAGGTTAATAAGTTAAATCATTTTTGAATTTTTGTGACAACCGATTCACCCCTGCTCAGTTATCTGCCCTTGTGTTGCCAACAATTGGTATCAGAGCAAGTTCCTTAGAAGAAGTTTAACAACTTAAGGTGATCTGGGATGGCAAGTTATAAGAAGGATAGTCTGAGATTTGATGGAACAAATTATTCTTTGTGGAAGACTCGAATGGAGTGTCATTTGAGATGCATTGGTGAACCCTACTGGAGCATTACAAGCAACATGTATATTATTCCACAAAATGGTCCTACTACTTCTGCTGAGATCAGAGATGCTGAGTATAATATTCGGGCTAAGGAAGATTTTTTGAGTGCTTTGACTGATTCGAAGATGAAAAATGTTATGGATTTGAAGATCGCCATGATCTGAAAATTGGAAACCTTGTATGAAGGTAATGCTAATGTGAAGATTACTAAGTGACAAAGTCTGAAAGGGAAATATGAAAAGTTGAGAATGGGTGATGATGAGAACATTACTATTTTTATGCAAAGAGTGAATGAGCTTGTGTGTGGTATTAGATGTGTTGGTGGACAGATAGATGAATCAGAGATTGTTGCCAAAGTGCTTAGATCCATGTTCCACTCCTTACAAAGTCAAAGCTAGTGCTACTGAAGAGCTTCGAACTGTAAAAATAATAACCAGAGATACGTTGATTGGTAAGCTGATTGCTTTTGAGTTGAGCGAATTTGGTGATGCCCTACCTAAGGTTGAATCTGCATTTAAGGCCACTACTTCCAAAAGAGATAGACATAGATATGATCCGGGTGAGAGTTCATCTAGAAATGCATTCAAGTATGAGGATGAAATCGCATTGCATTGGAAGCAAGTTAAAGAAAAGAGAGCTAGGAAGACATATCGGAAGCACTTATCAAAAAAGAGTACCGAGGAAAAGGTGTAAGGTATGAAGGAAAAATTGCCTCTTTAAATGTTTTTCTTTGCAATAAGTTAGGTCATTCTACATCAAGGTGTCCTGAAAAGAGTCTTCTAAAACCAAGCACATAACAACAAGCCTAGATTTCGTGAAGAAGTGTTACTATGTCGCTTAATGAAGGAATAAATCGCATGATGAATATGATAAAGGAAATAGAAGGATGATGAATGGGTACGACATATCAAGGAAAATAATCATGTATCTACTAAATCTGCTAGTTGTACAAATGTGGAGAAAGCCTTAGTTGCTCGAGTTGAAGAGAAAGATGAATGGGTGATTGACAGTGGATGTTCACATCATACGATGGAAAAGTATGATGGTGGTGTTGTGGAATTTGGTGATAATACAACTGGTGTGATCCGTGGAAGAGGATGCATTTCTCCTGATGGTAAGCATAATACTGATGATGTTTTGTATGTAGAAGGCTTGAAACATAATCTTTGATTGTTGGTAGTCAGATGGTTGATAAGGATACAATCTTGAGTTCAAGGATGGAAAAGTGGAGAATATTGAGTTCGAAATATAGGGAATTGCATCGGTACAAAAACAAGGTAATATCTTTCACTTGAGTGTTGCTATTAAAGTTGTTTATTCAAGTTGATGAAAGTTGGTTATGGCATAGAGAATGTGTCATATTAGCACGATAATATTATCAAGATAATTTCTACTAAGGTTGTGAGAGATCTTCCTAAGTTGATGAAACCTACTAATGCCATATGCAAGGAATGTCTATTAGGAAAGCAAACTAGGATTTCATTTTGGAGCAAAAGCATTGTTCAAATGAATTGTTAGAGATTTTGCATATTGATCTGTGTGGTCCCTCTAAGGTCAGAAGTTTACAAGGTTACATGTATTTCATGCTAGTCATTGATGATTATTCTAGAATGGTATGAGTCACCTTCTTAAGGGAGAAATCTGAAGCATTGGAAAGGTTCAAGATCTTAAACTATAGTTTAAGGCAGAGGCAGGTTTGAAGATTAATGTTTAAGATGGAGATAGAGGTGGTGAATTCACTTCCGGTGAATTTAATTCTTTTGAAGAACATGAAATAAAGAGACAATTATCTACTGCTTTGTGGACCCCTGAGAAAAAGTAGGAGTTTAGGAAAGACCCAGGCAGGAACAGGCAGAGATCTTTGCTAAGAGCAGCTGATGGAAGGAAACCATCCTCATATCCCTAATGAAATTTAGTCTTGATGTGTACACACTCAGCAGTACAAATCAAAAGGTGATATTGAAATTTAAGACCCTTTTTGACTATGAATTTGGTAAAAGCCTGTATTTAAATACTTCAAGATATTTGGGAAGCAAATGTTATATTAAGAGATGAAGACATAGGAAGGTTTGATACTACTAGAATTGATGAAGGAAGGTATCTTTTGGGTTATTCTACTAAAAACAAGGCCTACCGGTGTTATAATAAAAGATTGAGAAAAATGGTTGAAAGTGCAAATGTTAAGGTTGATGAAGAATTAGGTACACCATCCAGAACCTGTGGATATGACTCTGATGATCAGGATGACAATACAAACAAAGGAAATCAAGTACAAATAAATCTGGTAAATTAAGAAAATGAAGGAAAAATTGGTGAAAGAGCAAAAGAGAGATCAGAAGAGCCTGAAGTTTAAGAACTTCCTAAGAAGACTCTGAGGTATGTAAGACTGAATCATTTAGAAGATCATATTATAGGTGATAAGAATAAAGGTGTTCAGACTAGGATAAAGATTGTAGAAGAGTATAGCTTGATTTCAAAAATTGAGCCTACTAGTGTGAATGAAGCATGTAAAGATGAGCATTGGGTTGAAGCAATGAAAGAAGAGCTAAAGAAGATTGAAAAGAATGATGCATGGATTCTTGTTCTTAGACCTAAGGATAAGAATTTCATTGGAACTAAATGGGTCTTTAGAAACAAATTGAATGAGCAAGGTGAAGTGGTTAGAAACAAAGCAAGACTGGTATGTAAAGGATATTCACAGATGGAAGGAATTGATTTTGAAGAGACCTTTGCCCCTATTGCTAGAATTGAAGCTATAAGATTATTTATTGCCTATGTTGCTCACAAGAACTACAAATTTTATCAGATGGATGTCAAATTATTTTTTTCTAAATGGTGAATTGGAAGAAGTGTATGTTGAGCAACTTGATGGATTCCAATTGACTGATAAGGAAGATATGGTGTATCGATTGAAGAAAGCACTGTATGAACTCAAGCAAGCCCCTAGAGCATGGTATATAAGATTGGACAAGTATTTGTTGAAGCTTGGATTTAACAAAGGTGCTAATGATAGTAATCTGTATTTCAAGATTGATCATAATAAAGATTTGATTGTTGAAGTCTTTGTTGATGATATCATTTTTGGAGGAGATGAAGCTTTGTGCATGAAGTTTTCTAATGAGATGCAGAATGAATTTGAAATGTCTATGATTAGTGAGATGAAATTATTTTTGGGATTGCAAATTACTCAGTTCGATAAAGGATTTTTTATATCTCAATCCAGGTATGTGAAGGAATTGCTAAAGAAGTTCGGTATGGAAGATTCAAAGCCAGTCGGTACACCCATGGTGACCAGATGAAAGTTGACAACAAAAGATGATTCTTCGAAAACAAATCAAACAAGATATAGATCAATGATTGGTGGATTGTTGCATTTAACTCAAACTAGGCCTGATATCATGAATGTTGTATGTATTGTTGCAAGATTTCAAGCTAATCTAAAGGAATCTCATGTGACTGTTGTGAAGAGAATTTTTAGATACTTGAAGGGAACTATTGATCTTGGCCTATGGTATCCTAAAGATGATGATCTTACCTTGAGTTCCTTTATTGATGCTGATTGGGAAAAAGATGTGAATGATAGAAAAAGTACTAGTGGTGGAGCATTTTTCTTGGGTAAGAAGTTGATTTCATGGTTAAGCAAGAAGTAGAATGTTATTTCCTTGTCTACTGTAGAGTCTGAATACATTGTTGTTGCTAACAATTGTACTCAAGTCATGTGGATGAAACAGATGTTGAAGGATATCAGAGTTGTATATGATGAGCCTATTGCTATATCCTATTTTAATTCAAGTGCTATTAACATTTCCAAGAATCCGGTGTTGTGTTAAAAAACAAAGCATATATCTATCAAGTTTTACTTTTTGAGGGAGAAGGTAAGTGAATAAGAAGTCAGATTGGAGTATGTGCCTACTAAGGAGCAGATTGCAAACATCTTTACCAAGCCATTGCCTAAGGATAATTTTGAGTATCTCAGAGGGAAGTTAGGGGTGATTACCCCTCCTAATCAGTACTAAGGATGCATTTCATAGTCATATCTTGTTTCATATTGATGTTGTGGTGGCTACTACTCAAGTGGAGTAGTCAGGTGTTTAGATATGTGGTTCAAAGCTTAGAGATATTTGTCATTGATGCCAAAGGGGGAGAAGAGTCATGTGAAAAACTAGTGATTATCTTAGGAGAAGAGCCTTGTGGGGAAAATATTACGTGAAAGTGTTGAGGAGAAGATGAGTCAAATCCTAAGGGGGAGTAAGTGTCAAGAGTTAGTTGCGTTGATGGTGTTTTTCACATCATGTGTTGCCATCAATGCCAAAATCGGAGATTGTTGGATGTTGTGGTTGTGTTTCTGATATGTGGTTGTCATTGATGTCAACACTATTAGCATTAATTCATTTAAAGTTGTATATGTCGAGGATATTGAGAAAATTGTAATAAATGAGTTGCAGGTTATCAGTAGTGATGTAAAGTTCAGTGTGTTTGTAAGTTATGTATGTTGATGATCAGAGGTTGCGGACTAAAGGGTTTGTTGTTGAATATATCTAGTTTATCCACATCAATTTTTAGAGATCCGCGTGAAGATTTGATCGAGTTATGAAGATTCTCATTCTGACAAATTTTTTTGTTGCTTCAGTTGGTGTTCCTAGCTGAAGATGATGCTATTTCAGTTAGTTTAGTTGTTGCAGATGCTTCTCTTGTGATTTTTGATGCTTGTGGATGTTTCTAGATTATGCTCTATCTTTGTTGCATGTCCACATTGATCATTGTGCTCGTGGTTGGTGATTTTCTCTTATGTGTTCATGTTTTTCTTGTTCTTGGCCAACATAGTGTTTGTAGCGTGTTGTGGATCTTCGAGGAGAAATTAATCGAAGTATTTTTGTGTTGGAGATGTTGATTTGGGTCCTCACTAAACTATGATCAACTTTGGTTGATTCGCATTGTTAATCTTTAATGTTTTGGGCCGACAGTTTATATTCATTTTGTTATTTTGTTGAAGCCGACATAAAGGGATGAAATTTCTTGTTGTGGATATATAAGAGAGATTGTTTATTCGAATTGAAGTGTGCAAGAGTGTTCAAGTCTATGCCAAAATGTTCTTCTGCATGTGTATGTGAGAATATCATTCGAAGGCTGAGAAAAGTGTGAAGAAGTGTGTAGAAGATTGAAGAATTGTTCATGTGCTTAACTGAAACTGTAATCAGGCATTAGCAGATGCTATTTTATTAGTTCAAAATCTGGATGGTTGTAATCTGAATATCTCTGTAAGACAGTGTGTCTTCCTTTGTAATTGAGTAGTGAGCTCTAGGCAGTGTGCCTGAATGTATGTGCATTCCCCATATTTTATTTTCATTATACTTTTAAAAGGGTATAATCTTGTGGATTGACCTCCACCGTGGTTTTTCCCCTAACAGGTTTTCCACGTAAAAAATATTGGTGTTATGTGTGTTTCTGATGTATTGATGGTTTATGCTTTCATGGTTAATTATCAGATCTAGGAATAAGGTTAATAAGTTAAATAAGTTTTGAATTTTTGTGACAACTGATTCACCCCCCCACCTCTCAGTTGTCTGCCCTTGTGTGATCAACACTTAACATGTCCAAAGATAATGGGCTACTGTGAACATAGTAGGTGGGTGGTGCAGTTTGGTTTTTGTTTATGGTAGATATGTGTTGTTGTATGGAAGAAATAGTTTGAAAGAGTTGTGTAATGAGAGGGTTGGTGTAAGTGGTATGAAGTGGAAGAGAGAACGGTGATGGAGTGTATGTAATGTTGGGACAAGTGAATGGGATACTAAGAGGGGTGAAGGTGGTGGAGGATGGAACATTCAATGCCACAAAATAACTAGGAATGCTAGTTTGAATAGTGAAAGGAGTCACATGACTAACTTGTTGCATGTTTGTTGTCACTTGAGGAGTGGTATAGGTCAGTATGGATGCTATGGTTGAATTAGGAGGAATTTGAGATCCTCCTTGGCTAACCTTAGTGTTTGTTGGTTGAGATGTGTTAGAGGCATGTTTTTGATATATCTCAACAATTTGTTTCATAACATCTAAGCCCTCATCACTTTCAAGCATTCGATGGATGTTGTTAATAGCAAGAATGGTAGTGGTGGAAATGTTTTCAAGACACAAGTTTTGTTGTAAATGTGTTAAATCCTCATGAATGTTAATTACTTTATCTTGTAGAATGTGGGAATTTGATGTGTCAACATGTATTGTATGTGAGGGTAAAGGTGTACTAGCAGTAGTATCCATGCCTAATGCACCATTTTCCATACCATGAGTAGGAGCTCGAGACAACCCAAGGTCCACAACGAGTGTGTTATCACAGGATGCCATGAGTCGAGAACTTCTTCTCACTAAAGTATTAGCAATAGGGCACCAAACACTCATACAAATACCAGAAGAGATGGGGTGGATGAAAATGCAATGCAATCTAGGACTAATGAAATGCAAATAACAGGAATTTTGTAAATTGAAACAGGAATGTAGTACGAGAAAACAAAAGTGCAGAAAATACCCAAAAATTTGCAAAAATGGCAGGAGGACTAAGTCGCCCAGTGTGGTGAATTAGTCCCACTGATGATTTTTTTGAGATTTTTCAAAAAATTTGAATGCAATTTTATGTTTTTTGGATGCACAAATGCAACGACAGTATGAAATACAATTTTTTGTTGTTTTTCAATGCAAAAAGGATGCAAAAATGCAAGCTATTTGAGCTTTCCACTAATGCAATTTTGAAAATCCTAGGATGCAATTTAATCAATGCAATATCTAATGCAATGTAAATTAAACCTAGGATGCACTTAAAATCAGATGTAAAGATGCTCAAAATTTGGGTTTGCAAAAATGTGGACAGTGATTTTGGATTGCCCACACTTGCTTTGGCTCCTTCTAGGGTTTTTCACCTAAAAGGAGAAAGGAATGGGGTCCAAAATGCAATTGTCTACACTCAAAGTTAATTTGAATGAGATGTATTATGTCTAATTAAGATGTACTAATGCACTAATCTAAAAATGAAATGATTTAATGATGAAAAACCTAAGATATGCAACTTGTTTGAAAACACAATGTGATATGCAAAAATGCCTAAAAATGCAAGTAAATGATGAAATGACTTAACAGAACCAAAGAGGTGCACCTGGAATCTGAAACTTGATGTTGGGAGATTCTGGAATCCTAAAAATTTGACTAAAAATGTTGACTAGGACACTTACACCAGGCTAGGTGACTTAGTCCCAATTTCAGGAAAACTTGTCGGAACAGGAATCTACCAAATGGGTATCCAAAAATGTAAAAATCACTTTTTAGTCCCGAAAGTGGGACTAATTCACCAATAGTGGTGACTTAGTCCACCTACAGATCTCTGAAATTTTGGGACAGAATCTTGTAACCTCAGGTCACTTGATTTTGCAAAAAATGGGGTACAAAGTATCTCCAAGCTTGAATTAGGGTTATGTAGACTTGAATGACTTTGATGAATTCTTGACCACTTTTCAATACCAAATCCTTTGACAAATCTTCCTACAAAGTCTACAAACAAACATGCAAAGAGGGGAAAATGGTTGAGGGTTAGAGTATAGGGGTTTGCCTTGGTCAAACCCTATGAAATGAAATGAAATGGAAAGAGAATGATAAATAAACAACATGCAATGTCATAAACTTACCAAACCCTTAATGTAGAAATCTGAAGATATGCAATGAAGTGCTCCAATGGATGACTTGATTATGTTTGATTGCTTGAGAGATTAAATGCTTAATGACTTATAAAAGTACAAGAGCTAGGAGGATATAGGAGATAAAAATTGAGGGGAAAAACCCTTATTTATACATGATTTTACTAAAATTTCTTGAAAATAACACATCACAGGTTGACCTCAAGGGTTAGAGGACAAAATCTCGCTAGAAATTTGAAATAATTTTGAGTTTTGTGCCAAAAAGGACTAAGTCGCCCCTATTGGCGACTTAGTCCCACTAAAGCAAATTAAGTGGGTGTCGAGAATTAAGGGGCATTAAATGTTGTCCAACGGGAATATCCTCAAAAACACACTTAAAAAAAGTTGGAAAGTGTATTAAAGGGTCATTTAAACATGAGAAAGGGTTGAATTAGTGAAGACAAGTCTAGAAAAGCGTGAAAGTGGGTTACAACACTTCACAACACTTTGAAATAAGACTTGGTAAGTGATAAAAAGGAGTTATTAAGGTGAATTATGATGAAAGGGTCCTAGAAAAGTGTGAAAGTGGGTTACAACACTTCACAACACTTTTACAAGACAACCTAGAAGTCTTAATGATTCACAAGGTTCCAAGACCTATTGTGAACATGTTGGCCACATTACAACATTAAATCTAGGAAAAATCAAGCCAAATTCCACTAGAATGGCTTGAACATGAAAAAGTAGAAGGGCTACTTTTTTCATGTCCACAAATAATAATAATAATAATATTATAATAAACATATTATATAAATATATATAATATATTAATTTAATATATTAATATATAATAAATATATTATAGAGGGGTTTGAAAGGGATAGAGGGAGGGAGAGGCCTAAGAAAGTTCAGTCCACAAGATCTCGAGATCAAATTCCGTCATCGACGGATCAGGCGAGGACATCAAAGTCGAGCGTCGAAATCAAAATCCAGCGATCAATCAAAATCAGGACATCAACAAAGATCAATCGAACAAAGTCGGCACTTATCGAAGATCAACATCCGCATCATCGTCATCATCAATCAGCGTCATCGCGTCATCGATCGATCTTTCAGTCGATCCGATCGTCCGGCATAAGATCCAATCAATCCGGATCTCAAGATTTTTGTGTGCACTATGGTTGTTAAAATGACAACTTGAGAAATGAGATAATATTCAACATGCAAACCAATTAAGTTCCTACATGAAACTATATGATGAAAATGATAATGGATGAATGGATAATGATGTTAGATTATAAAATGTAAATGCTATGATATGAAGCTAAGATGATTTTGCATATGCTCAAATGCTAACTATGAATATGCTAATCTAAAATGCAACTATAAATCAATGCATGGTATAAAATGCAACTATAAAGAAAAGTGTGATTCGAAGATGTAACTATGAAACAAAACATGATATGAAATGCAACTATAAGACTCCAAAATGCTCCAATGCTCAAATGATATTCATGCATGATAACTCTACTCAAATGTGGATGCAAAATACTATGGCAAAGGGTTGTATTTATAGGCTTTTCCAAACATCTTGTGATGTCGCAGCGATTGACAATCCAAATTCAAACAAGAGGGATGAACGGTGGAGATGGAGAGAATCAAGAAGAATTTTCCCTTAACCAAAGACAACATGCCAAATGGATGAAGGAATCACTTGACCAAAGACAACATGCCAAATGGATGGAGGAATCAAGTGTGTGAGAAAAAAACCATGTGTTCAAAGTTTGGTTGAAGAAGTGTGTGAGGAATAAGCTATGTGTTTGAAAATTTGTTGAAGATAATTCTAATTTAAAAATTAAAATTATTTAATTTCATATGACCTTGGTGAGGTGGCATGAAAAGTTGTAGACATATGCTTGAATTCCTAATTTGGGATTAGTGAAACTTAATTAAATAAAAAAAGCTTATGGAAATTTGTTTATTTAATTAAATTAGAAGAATATTATTTTAGATTTAGAGAATTAGAAAATATGAACAATATAAATAAATTGAGAATTTATTTATATGTAGTTGAAATATTAATTAAATAGCTAGTATTTAATTAATTAAATGTCTTGACCGATTTTAGGTGTATACATTTTGCCCCTCTTTGAAATAATGTGTTTACACATTGCTTCAAAGAAAATTTTGATACTGATGTTGAGAAAAAAAAATTGATGCCCCAGACGTTGATTTTCAGGTGATGACAGATATATGCTCCCTCGGGAGATAAATCGATGAATTTTGGAATTTTTAGGATTTTTTGATGATTTTTGAAAAAAATTAGGATTTTTCAATGATTTGATGATGATCTCAAAATTTTATGCTTCAAAAATGATTTATCTCCCGAAAAATGATGTATACACTAGTAGGTGATAATTTGATTAATTAAGGCCCTTTTGAAAAATTAAAATTAAACATCCTCATAAAATGCCACTTAATTAACCTTAAAAGGTTAAAAAGTTGATTAGAAAGTTCATTTGAGCATTTTGCAATTTGAAAACTTGTGAGTGCGAGTGATTTGTGCAAATTTCTAGCAGAATGGTGATCCCCTACCACACGCATCAGTTCGAGTGGGTCAAGCGGCACAACCACCCAGTAGCATACAGACCTCTAGTGAGTACCTCAAAAACTACCTCATGCTTTATGCATTTTGTTTTCCCTCCATTTTTCTATTTTGAATTTGGCTTTCTTAGTTTAGCGCATAGGAAGACCGAAATAGAGCATAGGGATACTGTTATAGCGCATAAAATGAAGTAGTGTGTAGGGATACCAATGTAGCACATAGGATAGATGAGTTAGCACATAGCTAATCTAGTGCATTGGGTGCCCGACGTAGTGCATTAGTTAACTATAATGGCACATAGAATAGAGTAGCACTTAGGGCAATTAGATTAGCACATAGAGAGACCGAAGTAGCGCATCGGGGCCCTATTCTTGCGCATTGAGCAAATGAAATGGAACATTGGATAATTTAGCACATAGAACCTTTGTTCTAGCGCATTGATGAATTTTTCTAGCGCATAGAGTTTTTCAGCGCATAGAAAGAATATTCTAGCACATTAGTGAAGTTTTAGGCCAAAATGATGATATTCTTGATTAAACTCCTTGATGTCGATGATGTTTGATCTTGTCAATGTTTGTGTTGATGATGATTGATAATTTTGATAGGTTAGATGTCCATTGATCTCATGATAGGTGAGATTCAATGATACGATGATGATAATTGACCTCATGATAGGCGAGGATCAATTATAGGTTGATTGATCTAATAAACCTCATAATAGGCGAGGTTGAGTTGATTGATGAACCTCATGATACGCTAGGTGCATTGATTGATTTGATAAACCTCATGATAGACGAGGTTCAATTGATTGATATGATAAACCTCATGATAGGCAAGGTTGAATTGATTGATTGATGCTCACGAGATTTGATCAAAGTCTCACCAGAGCTGATTAGATTAATAGGCTGATTGATTTGGATTAATTGATTGATGTTAGTTGATTGATTGACTGATTTGCGATTTTGTGATGATAGGATCCTTTGATGAGTTTATAGATCAGAGAGTGGTTCCCGAAGACATGGGAGTTGATTCGACATTTGACACAGCTCGAGGTAGCTGTTATTGCCCGATGTGGCTTTTCATCTCTTATTGATATGCCCCAGATCAGGATCAATAGGGGGTTATTGACAGCCTTAGCTGAGAGGTGGCACAGTGAGCATAACACCTTCCATTTTCCCACTAGTGAGATCACGATGACTCCTAAGGATGTATATTGGATTCTACGGATTCTGGTGGTTGGAGAGCTTGTTCTATATGATGCACATGAGCAGGGTGGGAATGATGCGCTACGGAGAGTATTTCAGGATGACCATATATGCGGGTATGAGATCCCCTGGAGGGACATGATTGATGCATATGCCACTTTTCCTTCCATTCTATTCAGTTTCATTGGAGGGTTCCTTTGTCTTGTCGTAGGTCAAAGGGACTCTCAGTTGGATGGGGCGGGATCTTGGAGAGCATGATTGTTCATAGCACTCGATATGCATGGGGTTGCTATATGCTTACACACTTGTATCATGATTTGCACTAGGTGGTTTATCTGCGTAGGGCGAGTTTATCAACGGGGGTCACATTGCTCCAGGTCTGGGCCTGGGAGCATATAAAAGTCAGTCGGCCAGTGGGAGATAGACAGCGGCTGGCCATGAGGCCCTATGTTCATATATATGCAAGTCGAGTTACTCAACTGAGGCTAGGAAAACTTGAGCACTGGAGGAGAGTGTTGGATGATCTAGATTCGATGGTATGGTGGCCATATGTTGATTGTGAGCAGTGGCCTGAGGATGACACTCATATGTCATATGTGTGTTAGTTGATTTATCTGATTGGCCGGACCCATTTTATCATCGAGATATTTATGCTACTAAGAGTATTGAGACAATATGGTAGGGTTCAGGGCATGCCCTAGGGAGTGGCCCATTATGCCCGATGACAGCAGGATGCATCAGTTGAGCATTTCCAGGCTTTATAGGTCATCCCTTAGGATGTGCATCCAAAGATCACCAATGCACTGATATCAGTGGAGTATTCCTAGTATATGTTTACACATCCATTCCCACGAATTAAGATTCTAGATGAGCCAACACCATTTTTAGCGGAGGAGGAGGCAGGAGGTCATGGGTGGAGGTGATGGAGAGAGGAGGTGGAGGAGGAGGAGAGCAGTGAGGAGGGGGATAGCAGTGATGACAGTGAGGGAGATGGTGGAGGAGATGAGGGTGGAGGAGGGCCAGGTCCCGATGTTGGAGAGATGAGAGTTCCTCACAAGAGGCGATCATTAGTGGCCCCATCACAGCAGCGTGTGGAGATTAGGCTATCATCCCAACAACAGCAAACATAGATAGTTGTGTTACAGGTGTAGGTTCAGACGTTGCAGGGTCAGTTAGAGAAGGTACAGGCTCTACTTACGTAGGCACAAGGACAGATACAGACTTTGACGGTCGAGACAGATGCTACTAGGTAGCAGGTGCAAGCCTAGCTTGCATAGGTACAAGCCCAAGGATAGGTGCAGGGACAGATGCAGGGGCAGATTTCCATGTTGACTGCAGAGAGGGATGCCCTGAGACGACAGGTGGAGCAGGTCGAGGGCATCATTGAGAGGCTACAGTAGGTTGCAGCAATTACCGGTACTTCAGATTATTTTAGAGAGATTTGTCGCACCGCATAGGAGGTCAAGTTATATAGAGGTCGATATCATAAGGTGGTTCCTCCAGAGTGGTGGGAGAGCTTTGCACAATCTCAGTCTGGCAGGTCTCGGTCTCATATCATTAGCATGGGTGTCATGCAGCCACTACCTGGAGATTAGAGAGATCCTGGTGCGGGTCCGTCAGGTGCAAGGGGAGGTACTAGTCCTGTGATGCCAACACCGTCTGGGGGGAGCACGACATAGCTCTAGTTTGATGACATAGTTTGATGTACTTTGTACAAGATGTATACACTGATGTATATGAGACATTGATGATGTACCTCTTGTTTTCAAACTTTCTGATACACTGTCAGTTTTGATATTGATGTATCTATTCATACCTTTGGATATCCTTGTACACTTTGACATTATGATTTTTGAGGTTATATGATATGCAATGATGATTATGATCTATGTGTCTATATGATGTTATATGATGGATGTCTATGATGCATTTAATTTCTATGTTATGATGATGATCATGATGATTATGATGGATGCATTTAATTACCATTATTTATGTTATGTGATGTTCTATATGAAACTGATGATATGATATGCTATGGATGCAAATGATGATGCAACTAATGTGTTATGATTATATGATGATTTATGAATGATGCCTATATGATGCATGTGATGGATTTTATTGTTCCAATGATATGTGATACATTTGACATTTTTTTGTACTTTTCTAATGCAAATAAATGATGCATGGAATGAATGAATGTTAGATGAAATTATTGTATGATGGTATCGAATTATATCTGTTTATGATGTTTACATGATGATGATCATGATGACTATGTAATGATGATACCTATGTGATGATTATGTGATGTATGCAATGATGATATGATAATGTATGATTATGTATGCAATGATCATATGATGATGTTTCATGCTATGTGAGATGGATTTGATTATGCAAATGATATGTGATGATATGTGATGTTTATATTGATTATGTATGGATTTAATGATTATGTAAATGATGTGTATGATGTTTTGTAAGATGAATTGTGATTATGTGATGCAAATGATTATGCTTAAATGAGTTTGTAAGACTTCAAAACCTCTAGGGTATTAAGCTTAAATGAGTGAATCTATCCAACTTCTAAGAGTTGTGGGAGGTTACCATCAGTTGATTATTTGTTAAGCTTCACAAAACCTGACATATTTCCCAACTCTCTTGGAAATCTGAAGAGACTCACTCATTTAAGCTTAGTGGATCACTTTCTTAATGCAACTATATGAAATGACTTTGATTATGTAAATGAGATGTAATGCGTGTATTTTTGTGTTTTCTGATGCAAATATTATGATGTGATGCATGGATGGATGAATGATGTGATAATGTTTTCTAATGTATGCAAATGATGATGCAATTGATGTGTTTTTTATAATGTCAAATGTACTCAATCCATTGATAAGAGAGATAACCTCATTGTGAATTTGTTGCTGCCTTGGAAACCCTATAGATACAGATGCAATCTATCATGGATGAAATCTACTTAATCATCTAGATCTCATATGCAAAATTTTTGATTCGTAACAGCCGATTTTTTATGCTTTTTATCATCATTGAACCTTTAAAATGTTGAAAGCGAGTACAAGTATCGATGGCATATTTATACCATGATGACCTGAGTACTACTTCCATGTTGTTTGATAATGCAAGTTAACACAAGCATCTAAGTATAATTAACCAAGATGACTTGAGTATTTCTTGCGTAAACAGACAAGAGTTAACCGTTGTCCTATGCAAATTCAAAATGTCATTAGTGATACTTTGTAGAGCACGTCTCGCAACAATTTGCACAGTAATAATGATCAACTCACAGACAACAGACAAAGAAAAATCATACTCCTTCTTGGCTCCTCTACTTTGATACATCATCAAGGGGCTCCAAAGATATGATAACAAAAATCAAAATTCAACAATTGAACAGTTATGTTAGACGTGATAAATCCATGCTTCAGAAGGAACATCATCCATTTCAAGTTTGATTTTGGTTTGATTGATTTGGATTATTTATTTTGATGGTTGATGTGTTTCTAAATGTGATTGATGTTCAATGTTTGGTTGCACTATGATCCTTGTTTGTTGCATTTGTCTTACTGCTGTTTGTCTATTGGTTTAAGCTCAAAGCTTATTTGCCCCCAGTCTAGGGTGAGACACGACCGTGATGCCAGGATATGTACATGAGGCTTTCTTATGATAAGTAGATAGATGGCGAAAGTGAATGGTCAACATGCTCAAATAAATGGAAAAGCTAACCTATCACAACTAGCGCCTGTTGCCAAGTTTTCACTACTTGTTTTTATTACACTTTTTCAGATTTTATGATTTATTTATTTTTTATCTTTTTGATTTTTCACTTTTTTTATATTTCTCTTTTTCTGATTTTTTTAATCTTTTTTTATTTTTTTGTTGTTACCAAGATGCCTATTTTCCAGGTTTTCATCAAGGCAACCATTTGTTTAGGACATTTTATGATGTTTTTGGTATTTTTGAAGACCTTTTTCCTATGCACTGGATGATTCAGGTGTAGAATTTCTTGAGATGCAAGCTGTTGAGGGGTTCATCAAATAAATCCCCTTCTAGTGTAGACAACTGATATGCTCATGATCCGAAGACTGATATAATGACAAATGGACCTAGCCAGTTTGGTTCAAATTTCCCCTTCTCTCGATCCTATTGATTACGGGGATTTTCTTTCAGGACTAAGTCAACAACTTGAAATGTTTTAGGCTTTACTCTATGATTGTAACTTTTGGATATCCTCTATTGATATGATTTCAGGTGGTCCACTGCATGCTGATGATGCTCATCCAATAGTTCCAATTCCTGTAACCTAGACACTTTGTTATCCTCATCTAGAATGACCCCTTTTAGTGACACTCGAAGTGATGGTAGCTCAACCTCAATAGGTAGAATGGCTTCTGATCCATAGACTAGAGCATAGGGTGTGGCTCTTGTCGGGGTGCAGATTCTAGTTCGATAAGCCGACAAAGTAGGGTTCAGTTGAACGTTCCAATCATGTCCAACATCATTGACGGTTTTCTTCAAGATTTTCAAGATAGTCTTATTTGAGGCCTCCGCTTGGTCATTTCCTTGAGGATAGTAGGGTGTAGAAAACCGATGTTGGATGTGGAACCTCTCACAGAGTTCTTGGACATCCTGATTTTTGAATGGTTTGTCGTTGTCAGTGATAATGGATTGAGGGATGCCATACTGACAGATGATGTAGTTCAGGATGAATGATGAGATTTGTTTTCCTGTGATGGTGGTTAGGGTAACTGATTCAATCCACTTCATGAAATACTCCATGGTTGTGATGATGAACTTGTGTTTGTTGGATGAAGATGGATGAATCTTGCCCATGAGGTCCAATCCCCACTAACAAAAAGGCCATTTGATGCGAAAGGTTGTAGTTCTTGTGCTGGTATGTGGATGAGATTGCCATGAATCTGACACTTTTGGCATTTCTTGATGAACTGAAAAGAATCCCTCTCCATAGTCGGCCAGTAATATCCCAAATAAAGGAGTTTCTTAGCTAAGGTTAAACCACTTGAATGAGTTCCACAAACACCTTCATGAACTTCCCATAAATTTGTTTCAAACTCGTCACATTCCAGACATCAGAGAAGAGTTTTGTCAAGACCTCGTTGATAAAGTACATCTGCGATAAGGGTATGTCAGGTGGCTTGACGAATGAAGTTTCATTTTTTATTTCGGGATAGGTCGGGTGGGAGGGTATTGTCTTTTAGGTAAGTATAAACTTTCTCATAGATGGAAGCACCAGCCTCAGTTAAATGGTAGATGACTTGGGATTCTGGGTTGTCATAGGATGGGTTGAGCAGTTGTTCCACCATGAACTCATAACAGGCTCATTTCTCAGGAATCTGTAAGAGAGAAGCAATGGTAGCCATGGCATCAGCAGCTTTGTTGTCACTTCTAGGAATCTGCTCAAATTTTATCTCCACAAATTACTTTTTGAAGTCATCAACCATCCTTTTATAGGGAATCAACTTGTCATCCTTTGTTTGATAGTCATCATTCACCTGATTAATGACTAGTTGTTAATCCCCATAAACATATAACTCTGTGATCTTCCACTCGACTGCTACTTTGATTCCAATAATTAATGCTTCATATTCGGTTGTGTTGTTGGTGCAAGGAAACATCAGTCTATAGGATTTGGGAATGGTATTTCCTTATGGCGAGATAAATAAGATTCTGGTACCTGATCCATGTTGTGTATAAGAGCCATCAAAGTACAAGACCCATTATTGTGTTGACACCGTTAGGATATCAGCATCTGGAAACTCAACATTTATTGGATGATTGTCTAGCAATGGTGCTTCAGCTAACTAGTCTGCAATTGCTTGTCCTTTGATTGCCCTCCTATCAACATATTGGATGTCAAATTAACTTAGCATCATGACCCACTTGGCTAGTCTTCCATTTAGATTAGATTTTCTAAGAAGGTATTTCAGTGGGTTTATCTTGGCTATTAACTTGATGGTATGAGTTAGCATGTAATGTCATAATTGTTGGGTGGAAAACACTACTACCAAACAAGCCTTTTCAATGAAGGTGTAATTGATCTCATAGCCATTGAAGGTTCTACTAACATAATAAATTTCCCTTTCTTTTCCTGTTGAATCCTCTTGCGCTAACAAGGATCCCAATGATATCTTAGTTGTGGCTATGTACAATAAAAGTAGCTTTCCTTCTATTGGTGGTATTAAGACAGGTGGACTCATTAGATATTGTTTTAATTTGTTGAAGGCTTCTTTGCATTTCTCATCCCATCAGAAAGATACATTTTTTATGTAGCAAGTGAGTGAAAGGATGGGTCTTGTCTACCAATTGTGAGATAAATCTCTGGATTGATTGGAATATACCTTGTAGAGATTGTAGCTGGTTGATGTTCTTGGGTGGCAGCATCTCCATGATGGCTTTGACCTTTGTAGGATCCACCTTGATGTCATTTTCTAAAACTATATATCCCAAGAGTTTGGTTGAAGTCACCCCAAACACACATTTCTTTGTGTTCAATCGCACATTGAACTTTTCCAGTCTGGTAAAATTTTATCTAAGATATCTAGGTGTCCTTCTCTAGTGTATGATTTGGCTAACATATAATCCACATATTCTTCCATGAAGGTGTGCATCATATCATGAAAGATTGTCATCATGGCATGCTGATAAGTTGCTCTTGCGTTCTTCAACCCAAATGGCATGACGTTCCAACAAAATGTTCCCCACAAACATGTGAAGGCTATCTTGTCTTGATCTTCTAGAGCTATCTTTATTTGATTATAACCGAAAAAACCATCCATGAGTGACAACATGCCATGTCCTTCTGTTAGGTCCACAATTATGTCAATGTTAGGTAGGGGAAAGTCATCTTTTGAGAAAGCCTTGTTGAGATCCCTAAAATCTGTGCATATCCTAATACTTTTGTTTGGTTTTGAAACAGGAAAAATGTTTGATATCCATTCGACATATTCAATCGATCTAATGAATCCCGCATCCAATAACTTCTTCAGTTCTTCTTTTACCAATATGGCAATATGTGGATGCATTTTCCTTAGTTTTTGCTTGACCAGTTTTACTCCTGCTGGTAGTGATAAGTGGTGCATGATGAGTTATGGATCAATCCCTGGCATGTCTGCATATGACCAAGCAAAATTAATTTGTCTTTTTGTGGAGAATTTGATGAAGTTCAATTTTTCTTGATCTATCAAGGATTCTACTAGATGGATAGTCTTCATTGTTTCTCCATTGCCAATATTGATAGACTGGGTGGGTTCAACCAATACTTTAGACCATTCCTGAAAGTGGTCGGGGAGTGTGTCAAATCTTCCATCCTTCAGCGCCTCAAAGATGTTTTCACCGTTGGATACGCTCTTTATTTTTACTTTTTCTGGATCTGATACTGCCATTGAATGGTTTTCACCTTTAGATCTATTCCCTGTATTATTCATTTTGTAGTTGGAAATTTTGACACTCTTCTAGTTGGAAGCTTCATTACAATATTCAATGGTGGAATTTGTTTCGGGATTGGCGAAATAGAGGAAGTTGACAATGGCCTCATCATTTAAAAAGATGGGGATGTCAGACGGCTTAGTTTGATCCCAATTTATGAGTTCGGGATGTACTAGGGGTAAGGAGTCATTGGATTGGCTAAGGTTAGATGCAGTAAAGGTCCTGGTGGTAGTGTCTTCGAATTGTCCAACAGCGAAGTCAATGTCTATAAGGTAACTCTCCTCTGAATTATTTGTTTCACTCCGAATTTGATCATCTTCACTGGAGTCATCAATATGTTGTGATCCTATTTCAAGTGGTCAAAACCCCAACTTTGACCCTCCTCACATATGGGTGTATAATTTTGTATCACATCAATTTCCTTATCATGAAAAGACTCTTCAAATAGTGAATCCCATTCATATTCATTTGAATCAGTTTCATGATCATCACTAGCTTGTAGTTGTAGGATTCTTTCAACTGCTTGTTGTCTGATTTCTTCTCTTGATTCTTCTCTATACCCTAGTCTTGTTTTATCCTTGGCTTGCATTGTGATAGGTTGTATCGGTTCTATGATGCATTCTTTCCTTTTACTGATAGGACCTTTTCCCTCGTACCCCATCTTTTCCAAGATTTTCTTTCCTTTGCCATACTGTTATGTTTGTACACTTGAGGTGGATGCTTGTGATGATTCTTTGTCTTTGTATAACCAGTTTAAAACCTCTTTGTCATCTGACTCATCCACTAATGTGCTTGCTCTTACAAAGGTGCCATCAAATAGTGTGGTTGATTGCGATGATTGTTGACTTGATGTTGATGGTTGCCCATATGATTTAGGAAAAGATGAAATTTGTGATAAACATAAGGATTTCTCAAATGAGTATTCCCCCATGCCCTTATCTTTCAATTGCATCTTGGAAACTTGTTTCGATAAGAATTTGAGCTGACTTTCTTAATTTTGTGGTGTAGAATTACTTATACCTTTTTCTTTTGATTGATCCTTTATCTCGGGTTGGTTTGACGAAGAGTTTGATGTACTTTCTTTACTTGAGGGATTGGCATCACCTATACCCTTATCCTTGGATTGGTCTTTTTTCTTAACCCACTTTGACAAGGCATTTAGTTGTTTCCCATCATTTGATGACCCATGAGTTGGAGATTCCTTGTTGTGTGGTACAAAAGCATCTTGGGTTGTCTTGAGGGTGATACAATATTGGGGGTTGTTTGAGTCAGCTGTAATAGTGATTTTCTGCCCATTGAAAGAGAACTTCAAACACTAGTGATATGTGGATGGAACTGCTTGCATGTCATGAATCCAAGGTCTTCCCAAGAGTATTTTGTATGTTAACTCTTTATCTAACACTTGGCATACTATATCTCTGACAACTAGTCCCACTTGAATAGGTAGCACTGTCAACCCTTGTGAAGATCTCTCATCATCATCATATGCTTTTATTATGATTTTCCTTCTAGGATCAATAGCATTTTATGAATAGCCTAGTGCACGAACAAGTTTCAAAGTACAGATATTCAGGCCAATTCCTCCATCTATTAGGACACGTTTAACACAGTGCTTGTGGATTAAGACATCAATGTGGAGGGTAGTGTTGTGCGAATGAGTGATGGATACATCATTGTGTTCAGAAAATGATAAGCAATGCGGTGTAGTCAAATGCCCACCATAGTCTGGAATTGGAAAACCTCTAGATTGTTCGGTACCCTGGTGGCGACTAGAGCTTGTTCCAAGATTTCCTTGTGAGTGGGTGAAATCTTGAGAAGTTCTAAAATGGATATTTGGGTGGGTATTTTCTGCAACTGATCAACTATGTTATATTGGGTTGCAAGGATAGCAGTAGTTGCTTTGGACATGGAAGGGGCAGCTCCTTTCAATGTTAGCTTGGCTTGTCCTTGTGTGATTGCATTGATCAGTGAATTTTTTTGTCCTCTAATTTTGATAACATTGATTTGATTGTCATTTGCAATGATGTTGGAGATCATATTTATGGTCACAAGGTCATTGATCTGATGCAAGGTGGTGTCGATATCGTGATGTTGATTTTCAATTGCAATGATGTTTTGTTCATGTTCAAGGATGTTTTCATTTGTTGGGTTATTAGTTGCAATAAGATCTGATTTGTCATGGGTTTGATCATCAACCACCTCAATATGCAGAATGGTGGTGTCATAGACATAGCTTATGTTTTTGCCTTTGGTATTTGAAGAAGATTCCCCTTTTTCGTAGTTGGGTAGAGGGTTCTTGAATGCCCCATGATCATTGTTTGTTTGGGGTTCTTCTATAAATATCGTCTTGTTGTCAATTAAGTCTTGTATCAAGTGCTTCAATTGAATGCAGTCGTTGGTTTTATGTCCTTTGTTGTGATGAAACTCACATAAATGAGCATCATTACACCATGGAGGCTTAACTTGTGGTTCCCAATTTCTTTCCTTTGGTAACATTATGACTTTAGCTTCAAGAAGTTCCTTTAATGTTGATTCTAACAATTGTCCCAAAGGTGTGAACCTTCTTCAATTTGAGGACATTCGATATGATGGTGTTCTAGATCCAGCATTACCTTGATTGTTGCTTTGGTTGACATTTTGGTTGTTGTTTTGGTTGTTGGTTTGGTTGTTGGGTGGATTGTTATTCTAATTAGTTTTGGTTGCAGCTACGGTTAAGTTGAATATAGGTTTCACATTTTGAGTTTCAACTACACCATTATTATTTCCAACATTCTTGTTTCATTGCCAAAACTTGGGTTTGTCACCACTATTGTAATTGTTGGAGGAGTTTGATGAGTTGTTTTCATTGTAAATTTTGATGACTCCTTGACTCCTCTCTTGACTAAAGCCTCTTCGATTTTAATTCTATTTTCAATCAATTTTTTGAAGGTAGGTGGACATTGTAATTCCAATCTGTAACTCATCTCGTCATTGAGGTTGTCAATAAATATTTCGATCTTTTCCTTTTTTGGTACGGGACAAGAATATCGTGCAAATAACCTTCTCCATTTTTGCAAGAATACAAGGAACGATTCACCCTTCTTTTGTTTCAAGTTACAAAGATCTTTCATGGTGATGTCATGTTGAATGTTATAAGAATATTGGGTGATGAACTTGTTAACCAATTCTTCAAAGGTCTTAATTAGTGGGGTGAGTTTGGAGAACCATTCAAGACATTGTCCACCTAAGCTTCATGGGAATAATCTCATCAAGTATGTTTCTTCATATGCAAATTCAAGACTCATGGTTCTAAATTCCCTCACATGGTCTATCAGATCAATTTTTCCATTGTATTTATCGTACTTTGGGAATTCACAATGTTTCAGAAAGGGAATCATGTGGATACTTTTATCAAACGAATATGGACAAATGTCTTGGATTAAGTATCGTTTTGAGGTTCCCCTTTGCATATCAAGAATTTGTTGTTGAAGGTTCTTCATTTGGTGAGTTAGGGCAACCACTTGTTATTTTTCTTTTTCAGGTTGTTTTGGAGGTGCTTTCAATTGATTCACATCAAAATCATCAGGTAATTTGACACCTTGTTTAGCTAGCATAAGGAGGTACTTTTCCCCATTTCTTTCAAAAATATTTTATAAGCATTTCTGGAAGTTGGGATTTTGTTCCGCATGTTGAATATCTTCCTCAGTTACTTCTTCCCCATCATTGTTGCCGATTCCATGGAAAGGATTCTCTTCAGCCTTAGCCATGGTGTTTTTCGTCTCACTATTTTGAGTTTCGATGTTTTAAGTTTCAATGGTGGGAGTTTCGATGGTTGGAGTTTCAATGTTTTTCTTTTCAATGTTTTGAGTTCCAAGTCCTTTTTCCTTGAGTTTTTTTTTTGTAACCTTGTTTGAATGAGCATACAAGTGTTATAGTTTTGCCTAAACTTTGATCTAAGTTTTGGAAAAGTACCAAGGATTACAACTAAGTCAAATAGAATGACAAATTCTAATGAGACTAAGTTTGATTTGACTATATAGCTTCGTTTCGTGATGAAAGGATGACAAATCCTGATGATGAAACTAGGCTTAATAATCAAAATGTGTGATAAGTTTGATGATTTTGGCACTTTGAGATGTTAGATCTTGGTTTAGGTTGGAGAATTCCACTTGTAGAGGTAAATTTTAACAAGTTTAGACTCTATGGTACCTAAGGAATGATTCTGGACTAAAGAAGATTCTAAAATTTTGGTTCAAACTATGAAACAGGGGACAAGTTTAACTCTCAGGTTTTGCATTTAATGGATGCGCTAAAACAAAGCCCGAATGCACTAAAATATTTGACAGATACGCTAAAACAGAGGATGGATGCGCCATAAAATTGCACAGATGTGCTATAACAGAGGGTAAATGCGCTAGAAAAATACTCACATGCACTATAAGATTGACTGAATGCACTAGAAAAATGCTCAGATGCGCTATAAGATTGACTAGATGCACTAGAACAGAGGATGAATGCACTAGAAAATTGCACAGATGCGTTATAACAATAGTTAGATACGCTAAAAGATTGCACGTATGTGCTAGAAAATACAGCGGATGCATTGAACTAGGAAAAGGACGTAGTTTTTTTTTTTAAGTTTGTTTGATTTTTTAGATTTTCTAGTTAGAGACTTGGTTGTTTCAATGAATGTTTTCTTGAATCAAGGTTTCTCACTTTCAACATGTGATGTTTTTGTTTGAAATTTGTTAAAAAACACATTGGTAAAGACACATCAAGCATGTACAACCTAAGGTTGTGTAGGACAATATTTGTTGAATTCCCACTTGGATTTTACTCCAGCTGCACTTACTTATAGCGGATGATGAGATGCTTGACCCCACTGGCTCCCCTCCATGACACTCACTTTTATGGGGTAGCCAAGCATCAATACCGATGAATCTCCCATGGCATATTTCTCATCTCTACTAAAACTCGCAAAAATGTGGGATGGTTTCAGAACAACCATTCTTGCACCAACAAATAGAATAAGGATTTTGGCCTTGCTACAATAAAAAGTTCTAGTGTAGGCATTTCGTTTGTGGGGGATCATCCATACGGAAAGAGACCATTGCTACCCTTCTTGTTGGAACAATCCTCGTGATACTTGAACTTTCCCCAAGTACCCACATTTATATCCTGGTTGGAAGTCGCTTGGCTTTAGCGTGTTACCGATTGGGTCGTTCCCTTGGGTGATTACTTTTTCCCACAAGGAAGGGCCTCTAAGGATAAAACAAAATTGAATGGGTCTGGCTTTTTGGTCACCCAATTAAGGGGAGAGCATATGCCTACCATTCATGAAGCACGAAAGACATGGTGTTCTTTATCCTTCTTAATTAAGCTAGATGCCTATCTTAACCAAAAGAAAGCATTAAATAACTCCAACCCCTGCATAAATCATTAATATTTTGATAAATTTATCTTTGATTAGCATATAAAAGTACCTACAAGCAGAAAACACCAATCAGTTCTCGAATTTTTCAAATTTAAATAGATGCGCTAAAACAACTACTCAATGCACTAAAAGAACAACCCAATGCACTAAAATAGATTATGAATGCGCTAAAACACCCCATGTATGCACTAAAACATTTGTTGGATGCGCCGAAAGAAATGTCGTATGCACCGAAACAAACCCTGGATGCACTGAAAGATTCCTCAGATGCGTCGAAACAAAAGTTGTATGCGCCGCAAGATTTCTCGTATGCACCAAAAGAACTAATGATTGCGCTAAAATGTCACATCTAGCCTGTTTACAAGAATTTTTCAAGAATTTTTTTAGAAATGGGGTATTTCCCCAAGGTGGGCACCATTTTGTGTGTGTGTGAAATGTGGGAGAGTTAGTAAATCAACACAAACACCAATGAGATGAATTATATCAAAGATTTGAATCAAATAAACTACTCTATTTTGCAGTCAAACAAATCTTTAAGAATGTTTGATTGTCCTCTATTCTCAAAGATTTATTAAACCATTTGGCTCTCATATGGTTGTTAAAATGACAACTTGAGGAACGAGATAATATTCAACATGCAAGCCAATTAAGTTCCTACATGAAACTATATGATGAAAATGATAATGGATGAATGGATAATGATGTTAGATTATACAATGTAAATGCTATGATATGAAGCTAAGATGATTCTGCATATGCTCAAATACTAACTATGAATATGCTAATCTAAAATGCAACTATAAATCAATGCATGGTATAAAATGCAACTATAAAGCAAAGTGTGATTCTAAGATGTAACTATGAAACAAAACATGATATGAAATGCAACTATAAGACTCCAAAATGCTCCAATGCTCAACGATATTCCTGCATGATAACTCTACTCAAATGTGGATGCAAAATACTATGGCAAAGGGTTGTATTTATAGGCTTTTCCAAGCATCTTGTGATGTGGCAGCGAACGACGGTTCATATTCAAACAAGAGGGATGAACGGTGGAGATGGAGAGAATCAAGAAGAATGTTCCCTTGACCAAAGACAACATGCCAAATGGATGAAGGAATCCCTTGACCAAAGACAACATGCCAGATGGATAGAGGAATCAAGTGTGTGAGAAAAAAACCATGTGTTCAAAGTTTGGCTGAAGAAGTGTGTGAGGAATAAGCCATGTGTTTGAAAATTTGTTGAAGATAATTATAATTTAAAAATTATAATTATTTAATTTCATGTGACCTTGGTGAGGTGGCATGAAAAGTTGTAGACATGTGCTTGAATTCCTAATTTGGGATTAGTGAAACTTAATTAAATAAAACAAGCTTATGGAAATTTGTTTATTTAATTAAATTAGAAGAATATGATTTTAGATTTGGAGAATTAGAAAATATGAACAATATAAATAAATTGAGAATTTATTTATACATAGTTGAAATATTAATTAAATATCTAGTATTTAATTAATTAAATGTCTTGACCAATTTTAGGTGTATACAGTTAATAATATTGAAAATGTTGAAATTGAAAATGAAAATGTTAATAGCATTTAATTTGAAAATGAAAATGTTGGAGTTGTTATTGAAAATGTTGATAACATTGAAATGAACTTTATGTAAAATCTAATTACATGAGAACCCCTAAATGGTTGCTCTAACTTCTATTGGAAAGACTAGTAAGGAAAAAGATAAAAGGGTTGCTCATAGAATGATCACAACCTCACTAGTAAGCCATCATTTGAGAAAGGTTTATTTAATGAGACAATTTTTTATTGATTTAAATCTAAATCATAAAACATTGAATAGAGCACTCTCAAGAAGAGGAAAACTCGATAGTCCTCTTCAAAATGATATGTGGTATTTTAGTGGGAGGCTTCCACATGTTGATAAGAAGCTAATGATAATGTAAAGATGCAAATTGAACAATTTTGGAACTTTCACTGTAGAGTATCACTGAATGTAAAGGATGTTTTAAAGTTACGAATTGGTAATCGAGATTGTACACCGCATCCTAAACATTTCTTGGAATGTTGCCAAACAATTGTGTACAAACAATTTTGTGAAAGACATCCAAATTTGCAAATCTCACAAAGGGATTTTGAGTCTTGCAAGCCATTTTATTGTGTACCTATTAATATTTGTAATACATGTTGTAAATACCACGTTGATTTTTCAATGTATCATGAATTATTATGCCATATTCGTTCTACTATGCATACTAACAAATTGTTGTAGGAGTGTCATGCAATGCAACTTCCCAAGTCATCCAAGGACTTGTTAGATTCATTTTTATGCGTTAGAGGTGATGGTTGCTTATTTTATAGAAATGATTGTTTAAATGAAACATGTTTGCAATGTGGTGGTTTATTGAAGTTTGTAACATGTTTTCATGAGGGTAGCAAACATGATTTTGCTAACAAGATTGTTGAGAAAAAAAGGTTTGAGACAATCAAATACGCATTGAAGAGTGGAGGTGAAGGTTCTAGATGCGAGTTGGTTACAAGAGAGGTAAGTATTGCTGATTTTATTTTTTATTTTAAGAAAAATATTTTTTATAAGTATGCAAGGCATATCCACAGGGCACAGTGGTTAGATCAAAAATTTAGGATGTGTAAGGACTCTTTCCTTATTGGAACTATTGTATCCGTAGTTGATTTTGTTGAAAATTACACATCGTAACCACAAAATGAAGTACAATCACAATATTATAATTCTATTCAAATTGTTATTTTTGTTCACATAACATATAGACATGCCCTTGATAGTACAAAAGAGGACAGGAAGATAATCGGGGAGTACCATTTTTACATGAGTGACGATAGATCTCATTCATCTAATTTTCTGCAACATTATTTTGAAAACTTTTTTGAGTTCTTGTAGGAAAAAAATATTGCAATGGATCGACATTTCATTTGGTTAGATAACAGCATAGGGCAGTTCAAGAATGCTCGCATGTTTTATTGGTTGAGCAGAATGCATATAGAGAGGGGTGTACCACATATTTGGAGTTTTTTGAAGTTGGGCATAGAAAAGGTGAGCATGATGACGCAGGTGCATGTGTAAAGAGAGCTTTAGTTAAGTAACAAATGAAGATCAGAGGTGGTGCAACATTCAATGATGCACGTTCTATTGTTAATTGGTGTACTTATGCATTATCACGAGGAGGGACACTTGATTCACAAGTATGCAGGTTATTTTGATCGGTTAAGGTGGGCATAGTGGGAGACAAATTGGAATGTCAAACAATTAGAGAATCTTCAAAGATGCGTTAATTTCGAAACTCAGATGTGGGTGCATGGACCATATGGACATGAGAGTTGGCTTGTTTTTGTGAGAATTGTATTAAGTGTGATTGGGATAAATATGAGTCAAGTGAGTGGATAGATACATGGATTCCATAGTACCTAACCCCTTTATCTATAACATAGTCCTCTTTAGAAGATGCAATGGAAAGTTCACTTGACTACAACCATATTCCAGATCTTGTATAGCCAGGACATGTCTATGCAATTGTAGCACTACAAGGGAATGAAGAGAGATTAGACTATTGGTTGGAACGATGTGTACAGGGAAATAAGAAGCTAACACAATTGATGACAGATGATGATGGGTTCATGTATCCTACAGGCTCAATTATTATTTTTGGAACTTGGTTGCATTACCATTTCATCATCATTTAGGTTGCTAGAATAATATAGATTTGTTATTCTAAGCATCTTTTCTAGTTTACATTGCCATTTCATCATCATTTAGGTTGTTTAGAATAATATATATTTGTTATTCTAAGTATATTTAGTTGTTGATAAAAAACTAATAATCATACAGATTCAGTTGTTGTTTTTGAAACTTGGTTGCAAACATATATGATTAGAAAGAATGTCATACCTGTATTTGAAGACTATGAGAAACATAAAACCATTCTCATGTATTTGTACCTTGTTATAGAAACAAATGTAAAGTTATTGAGACATCATGCTAGACCAAAAATAAAGGAACTATGGACAATTAGTAGTGTTGATCATGAAGCATTACTCAATACTTTGAAGGTAAGAGATGACCCTTCAGACACACTTGAGTAGCGGATCATTTGTTGTATGGGACACGTATGATATTGTCCATCTTATTTTGATTAATGTTCATAATAATTAAATTTCTTGATCTACTAAGGTTCATTATTTAGGTTGTTTAAAGTAATATAGATTTGTTATTCTAGTTTGCATTACCATTTCATCATCATTCAGGTTGTTTAGAATAATATAGATTTATTATTCTAAGCATCTTTTCTAGTTTGCATTACCATTTCATTATCATTTAGGTTGTTTAGAATAATATAAATTTGTTATTCTAAGAATCTTTTCTATTGCGATCATATAGATTTGTCATTCTAAGTATATTGGGATGTTTGTGGCACGATAGACAGTGGAGTTGTTGCAACAATAACCAACTCTAATCCTTTGGAAAATTTATGCGACAAATTAGTAAATTTGACATTATATTTTCTCTTCTATGGTCTATTATTGAAAATTTTCATGATGTTTGTATGTAGTTTAATTGCTATCTTGATGATTGTTATAGGTGCTTGTCACTCCAAAACATCAACATGTTACTATTGTGGAAGATCGTGATGATTATGTTTTTGTGATTATTTTGTTATATGCCATTCCATAATTTTTTAATATCTATATATTAATGTATATACTTCTTATTTTATTAGTTGCATCTCCAAATGAGTGAAGAGAGGAGGACTAGTGGGCACATTCAAAAGACAAAAGAATCAACAGAAACTCCATCCATCCAATCGTGAAGGATTCATGTGATCTATTTCCTTCCCCTAGTGGGAAATGACTATGTATTAGGGTCGTTGTATGCCTACGTGGCATTTTGTAAATCCTATATTTGATAGCAATTCTTGAATGATGATATCATGAGTATTGTGTAACTTGCATCTTGAATGTTGTAGGCATGGGTGTTGATCATTACTTGTGACTTATGACATATGTGTATTCAAATGTATAGTTTATAAATTATGTGTATACTTTGTGACTTATGAGTATTCCAGTGTATACTTTACGACTTATGTGTTTTCATGTGTATACTTTGTATTCATGTGTGTACTTCATGACTTATGTGTATTTGAGTAAATGATTCGCTTATTTACTGATTCCTATTGTAAACCTACCAATCCAGATGTGTTGGAACTACCGATTTGGTTGCATAAGGAGAAAAATGAAAGTTACACCCCTTTGCACCTTTATACTACATCCATCTAACCTTTTTTCCATCAATTGAAAACTTGACACCATAGGAAAACCACTTAGAATATCAAAAATTGAGAGGTTATTGTAGAGGGGGAATATGTGATCTCGTAGCCTCAGACAGATTGTTTTTATGTGACACGGTTTTCGAGTAACAACTCATCAAAGATTGCTACCTTTTAGCACTTTGGACTCTTAAGGGATATCTCCAATCTAATGTAGCTTAAACTCTTTCGACATGTTTGGGTTTGAAATAGGACCATGCCTAGCCTAAACCCACCAATCCAAAAGTGTTGAAACTATTGATTTGGTCACATGAGGAGAAGAACGAAAGTTACACCCCTTTGCAACTTTACATTGCATGCATCTAACCCTTTTTCCATCAACTGAAAACTTGGCACCATGAGAAAACACCTTAGACATATCAAAAATTGAGAAAGGTTATTATAGAAGTAACCTACATGATCTTGTATCCTTAGATGGATTGTTTCTAGGTGACATGGTTTTTGAGTAATAACTCATCAAAGATTACTACCTTTTAGCACTTTGGACTCTTAAGGGATATCACCGGTCCAATGTAGCTCAGATTATTTCAATGTGTTTGGGTGTGAAATAGGACTATGCCTAGCATAAACCCACCAATTCAAACATGTTGGAACTATCGGTTTAGTCGCATGAGGAGCAAAATGAAACTTACACCTCTTTGCAACTTTACACTACATGTATTTGACCCTTTTCCATCAACTAAAAACTTCAAATCACGGGAAAACACCTTAGAGATATCAAAAAATGAGAGAGGTTATTGTATAGGGGCCCTACATCATCCTATAGCCTCATGAATTATTTCTAGGTGACACAGTTTTTGAGTAACAACTTGTCAAAGATTGTTACCTTTTAGCACTTTGGACTCTTAAGGGATATCGTCGGTCTAATGTAGCTCAGACTATTTTAGCATGTTTGGGTTCAAAATAGGACCATTCCTAGCCTAAACCCACCAATCTGGATGTATTGGAACCGTTGGTTTGGTTGCATGAGGAGCAGAACAAAAGTTACACCCCTTTGCAACTTTACACTGCATGCATCTGACCCTTTTTCCATCAATTGAAAACTCAACACCATGGGAAAATGCCTTAGAGATATAAAAAACTGAGAGAGTTTATTATAGAGGGGCCCTACATGATCTCGTAGCCTCAAATGGATTATTTCTACATGACACGGTTTTTGAGTAATAGCTCGTTAAAGATTGTTGTCTTTTTGCAGTTTGGACTCTTAAGGGATATCGTTGGTTTAATGTAGATCGAACTATTTCGATGTGTTTGGGTGTGAAACAAGACCATGCCTAGAATAAACCCACCAATCCAAACATGTTGGAACCATTGGTTTGTTCGCATGAGGAGCATAACGAAATTTACACCCCTTTGCAACTTTGCATTGCATACATTTGACCCTTTTTCCATCAACTGAAAACTCGACACCACAAAAAAAACACCTTAGAGATATCAAAAACTGAGAGAGGTTATTGTAGAGGGGCCCTACATGATCCCGTAGCCTAAGACAAATAGTTTCTACATGGCAATGTTTTTGAGTAACAACTCATCAAAGATTGCTACCTTTTAGCACTTTGGACTCTTAAGGGATATCACCAATCCAATGTAGCTCAAACTGTTTTGGCATGTTTGGGTTTGAAACAGGACCATGCCTAGCCTAAAAATACCCATCTAGACACATTGGAACTATTTTTAGAGCATAATAACCTCCTTTTCATTGAAGATAAAATCTTCTTCTTATCTTTTCATTCCTTTTCTAAGTGGTTAATTTGAGTGTTCAATTGTTTTGCTTCAAATTCAATGCTTAGGACAACAACGCCCCTTTGTTTGATAGAGTTTTCAATGCTTACAAAAATAAATTTATTTTTTCAAATCCACCTATAGCATCATCTCTCACTTTCTTTTCCTACACAAATTCTTACCAAATACAAAACCTCAATTGTGTTAGGTTGAATGACATATATGACAACAATTGCGATATAGCAAGTTTAGTGTGGGACAAGGTTGATTAACATATATGACAATATCATATGAGTGTTATTTCTTTTGTGTGAAGTGTGCATTATGACTTGTGTGCATCAAGCCCATATGGTATACCTAGCTTGCTTATTCATGCATTATGGTTAGTAACATTCATTGTTGTGCATTACAATAATACAAATTGCATGTGAAAGGTCAAATAACATGCATGTCATGGAGTTGTATTTGATTTTTTTAATGGTTGTATCACACTCATATGGTGTGCATATATAGTGTTTGTTCATGCATCATGGTTGAGTGATGTCTTAATTGTTGATCATGATTATTGTATATATTTAACATGCATAATCTAATGAACGTGTATCTTGTTCAATTGTAAGGACTTTGTTTGAAGGTTGCATCAAACCCCTATGGTGTACATAATGTTCTTGTTTATGTATCATGGTTGAAAGATGTGATTCTTATTCATGATGATTTTATACCTTTTACATGTTATTAAGCTTGAAGGTTTTAATGGAATGAATGTTGAATTGAGTTGTAATGGTTTTGTTTGATGGTTGCATCACTCATATGGTTTGTATAGAGTGTTTAGCACCACTAAGTGACATTGGTTTTTATCAAGATGATTATATTACTTTTGAATGAACACTGTAATGATATATATTTCATTAAGTTGTATGGGATTTGTTTGAAGTTTTTAATCAATCAAAAGAATCAATGCCATAAGATTGTTATAAGCTGCTCTTTTTATCTTTTTTTCCTTGTCTATGAGACCACAATTCTTTGAGACATATTTTCAAACAATTTTTCTCAAAAAATATTATATAGTGATTCTCATACCATTTTTCATTAATTTTAACTTCTTTTGAAAAAAAAACCAGCTGCCCACTTCATTAAATAGGAGTTCGAAAAACAAAATAATGTCAAATGTAAATTCATTTGAGAGAACTTAAAATCATGTGTATTCTCAAAGTGGGTGTTTGATAGAAATGCTTTGGTAGACATGTATGAAAAATGTGGTACAATAGAAAAGGCAGTGAATTGTTTGAAAAAACTTCTCAAAGAAATGTGGTCTCATGGAATGTAATGTATGTGAACCTTAATATGAATGAACTCTAACATAGATAGATTATCGATTGTAATTCATGTTCTATTACAATGCAATTTCGTTAATCTATAACATGTTATTGGTCATAACTTTAAACCATTTTAAAATAATTATACATTCCATTTTGAAGATTCAAAGTAGAAAGACATGCACATGAGGAACAAATTGGATCAAATATCAATTCTTATATATCAAAATGTAGAATAATTGTGTTTGTGCATATACAAATTTGGCATATATGCTTACTTAGAACAAGTTTTAGAAATTGTGGCATATATGCCATCTCAAGATCTATCAAACCATAAATACATATCAATCTATATCAAATCCTAATCCTGTGTTGGACCATCAAAATTGAGCCTCCTCGAAGAACTTAGTGGCTCTGAAATTTCCTACACAATAACAATTCAAACCATAAATTAGATTAATTATGTGAATGGTTGACAAGATAGACTAGTAAATAGAAACTTATATACTATAATTTATAAATTATCATTTTTTAACATCAAAATCACTATATTGAACTATATTATATCAAAAATGCAATTCTTGTTTACCTCAAGCGTTTCTCTCTTTTTTGCGAGACGTTCTACATATGATTGTCCCTTAGGATGATCAGGAGTCCTTGTATATCGAAATGGTCCCACACTCGTCACATTGCTAAATCGAGTAGGGGACTATAGCAGGTAAAATAAAAATGATACCAATTAACATATAATTGTTGACAAATAATCATTTTACTAAACATATATCTACTCCTATCTCAACGTAAATATCTACAATATAAAATAAACACATACCTGTTGTGATGCTTCTACACTAGACAAGCTCATGATGGATGAAGCAGCTAAGATGGTTTCCTATATAAAAAATGACAAGAATGTAACATAATTTAAATACACATGCACATATAATCATAATGTCAAAAATATAAAAAAGCATATACCTATTGTGTAGCTTCTTCCAATGGGCCATGCTCAGTCAACATGGCTGTAAAAGTATTAGGTTGCTGCATAAAAATAGAAGATTACATTAGACTATCAATCTATGTGCATGTATTTAAACATAATAGATTTCAAAAATTAATATCTAAATAACAATTTAAATTATACTGTATACTAAGTACCTAGGCCAAATGAAATGGTTGATTGTGTAGCCTCCTGCACTTGGGAAATCTGGTCCTTTGTCAGCAACTGTTAAATATTCTGACACATAAACATATATTAGTACAAATATATCTTATAAAATATGAAAGAATTTAGATAAAACACACTATGAAATTACTTTAAGTCTTACTAGTGCTCCCACATCATCTCTAGCACTTGATGTCTCTCTTGGAAATGGTCAACTCCATGCTCTATCAACTCCTACATCTGACATATCATGGAACTCATAGTTGGATGTTTCTATGGAAGCCTTAGTGGACTGTCGAAGAGGACCCAAACATATATTGTGGCATATGATGCAGTAATGGGGCACACAAATATGTGCTAAAGAGGAGGGTGTACTAGTCAAAACTGATGCAGTAGGTGCACCACCATCATGTTGGGATGTATTAGGTGCATCACCATGATGATGGGATGCACCATCATTCGACTACACAACATGATGGCTTTGCGTGATCAAATGATCACTCAATGCATGTATGGAAAAAATGATTTGACTCCCTCCATCTAAAGCAATCTTGGGGTAAGGTACTGGAGCTGAGGCAACAATGGGCGGAGCAGGAAGAACTGGGGTGACTCAGTGTGCTTTGGGTCTATCATGTGGCATCCCTTTACCCACACCCTAAAAATCTCACATGTCAAAGTAATTGACATGCCTCCCTAGGACAAACTTGGCATATAACTTTTAGAGAAAATACTAAGGGACGTCAAGATTATTGTTGGGTAGTTTTGCTAACATAGACTAAATGCCACTACACCAAAAGCCTAAGTTGCTAGTGAGGGCGACATCAGAGAGGTTTAAGGGGTATCGACGAGGGTTGAGGGTCCCATGTGACAATATTTTACCCCCCATTCGAGAGGTTGATAGACATAGTCGATTGTGAGACAAAAAGAGTGTCAAGAGTGGGAGTTGAACCCTCCCTAGCGGAGTCGCCAATTTTGTTAACACAGACCGATTGCTACTACACCAAAAGCCTAAGCTATCAGTGAGGGCGACATCGGAGAGGTTTAAGGGGTACCAATGAGGGTTGAGGGTCCCACATGACAACAGGTTTATCAAAAACCATCCACCAATGTCACCAAAAATTATCTAATATGCCTCTATGTGTGCACCATTTAATTGAAAATTTTGGCTCCCACACATTTACAGGTTGTCCTATTTTGGGATTGATGAATAACTAGGCTAATTGGGATTTTTTAATATCAAGTGCCCTCACTTCATCATATGATAATCCATTGGCATAAAATTTCCTTTGGAACTCTTGCCACTGTGCAAACCTATTGTGTTGGTTTTCCAAAGTTTCAACATTTGAAATGATTGTTTCTAAAGAGTTTTTCATATCTGATAGCTCAGGGAGTGTACCATAAATTTGACATACATTTCTCAATTGATCTAAATTTCTATGAATAGATTCATGTATTGTGGGCACGTTTTGGTTTGGAAACATCGATGGCAGCGAAGGAGGATTTGTAGGGTTTTCATCTTGAGCGGGGTTAGGGTTTTCATCTTGAGCGGGGTTGGGATGAACCATTCTTAAGCCTGTTTATTGATGAAATTTTTAAAAATTAACAATCATTTTAATGCAATAAAAAACCTTTTTTTGACTAAAATTCACAAAAAAACAATGCAAAACTAATATAAAATTGAAGAAAAACATTAAAATTTATAAATACATCTAAAATTTGACTGATTTTAGCAAAAAAACCACTCCCAAATGGATATTTGAGTCGCTTAATAGAAATCTCGCACACAAAAAGGAGATGCGGACTGTAGAAATAAGCTCTCAAATTTTTCTTTTTTGATTTTATGCAACAAGAAATGGATATTCATTTCCTTTATGTTTTTTTAATAATTGGTTGGATCCAGGACCTGACCACCATATGTTATGCATGATCGTTGTTTGTATTATATATAATATATAATATATATTAAATATTATATTATTATATAATAATATATATTATATTATATTATATTATATTATATTATATTATATAATATATTATATCTATTATAATATAATATTATATTATAATATATTATTATATAATCTTGCGGCTACTAGGTAGGTGGTCTTGGAGTTGGTGTTGTCTGGGTGGTAGGAGATGGACAATATAGTGCCTAGCTAGTGTGGCCATGGAGTTTGGCAGCGGAGAGGTAATTAATGATGAAGATGATGTGGGGTGGTAATAACGATGGACGTCATCCAAGGTTGTTGGGATCATCACATTGTCTGCATGATTTGACATCATTGTTGTTGTGTGGTGTTCATTGCATTGCTGGAAGGGCGGTGATTTCAAGAGGCTTAAATGTCTGAGGTTATGGTGGTGAGTTGTGACGGCATCACCACACGTAATTTGGGTGATGCTCATCTTTATATTTTTGGATTTTTGAATTATTAGTTATCTGAAACTATGGAGACGTCAGTCTGCCTCAAGGCTTCTCAAAAGCTTTGGGAATTCTTTGGCAAAATTTGCTATGGAAGATTGAAGTTAGTCTTCAAAGACTGGGATCCTCTAGTCCTGAAGGCTATGCACCTTTTGTTGGGAGAGGAATACATGTCGTTAGCTGAATGATATTGCACAAATGTAGATATTGCTTCCCACTTCGTGGTTGCATTGTTGGACTTGGAAGTGTCTAAGGTGATGACACTCTTGATGGTTTGTAAGTTAATGATGGGTAATCTATTGGAGGGTGTAGAGGATGTGATCATAATAGTGGAGCTGGGTGTTGGGCTCCCATGCCCAAGGGACATGCACATGGCCTTGATACCTAGGGTTATGGTTAGGTGGTACCCATTTCTAATGGACCTCAAAGGAGAAGCACTGTAGGAGCATAGGAATTATGCAAGGTGTGGCCTCATCTTCCTGAAGCATCACCTTTATTTGAAACCTGCGAGTAGGGTGGATTGGAGGTGGCACTTCTGTGAGTACCTACTGGCTGAAGGGGTTGAGTTGGATGAGTAACGAGCTCATCGCCAGGCATTTTTGAATAGTAATGGTTTTGTGGGTGTGTGGTGTCGGCATTGGTGGGTGGCTCCTGCTTGGGTTTGGCTGGGTGGCGAAGTCTAGTGGTCATGAAGGTGGTGCACACTTGGTGGTCTTCGAGCATCAATATAGTGGCTTTTTGAGGGTGGTGCTTAGGCCGAGATGGTGAACAATGTACTCTATTTCTCTTGGGTATGTAGGTTTGTTTTGCAGTCAGTTAGGGTGGATAGTGTCTCCCTCATTTTGAGGTTGGGGTCAGGGGTGGTAGTCCATGAAAAATGAATGTAAGGGTTGCTTTACTCAATTTTGGTCATAGAGATGGTACGATGTAATGGTGTTTTTTTTATATCAGTAAAATCATATTTACGTACCAAAAAAATAAATTATAATATAATATTATTACAATAAATTATAATATAATATTATTACAATAAATTATATTATATAATAATATAATATAATAATATAATATATATATATAATATATAATATATATATAATATAATATAATATATTTAATATTATAATATAATATAATATTATAATATTATATATATTCATTATAATATTATAATATTATATAATATTATAATATTATATAATATTATAATATTATATAATATTATATTATAATATAATATTATATTATAATATAATATTATATTATAATATAATATTATATATAATATTATAATGTATTTTATATTATATATTATATATAATACAAACAACGCTTGCGCATAACATATCGGGGTCGGGTCTCGGACCCAATCAAATTAAAAAAACCAACCTAAACGAAACAAATATCCGTTTAGGTTTGGTGTTTGCTATGGCATCATGTACTTTCTACTCGAGCCTAGAAAAAGTCAAAGCAGATTTTTTGCTTTTTTTAGCAAGTTAAAAATGCCTTCTTTTTCACATTGCCACTTTTTGGACCCCCATGATCTTGTGTAGACCCTTATTGTTGATATACTCTTGAATAGAGACATTTATTGTTGAAATTATACTTTTTGAAATAGAGTCATTTGATGTTGTGACATTATGAATATCGTATGGTTGATTAGGTGATTTTTGGGTTGGGATTATCCATGGAAAAGGGATAACCTATGTATTTTAAGTTACTTGGTAGTAAATTCATTTTGATTATGAGATGTAAGTGGGTTATTATTTGGATTTGTCTGATCCATGGGAAAGGGGTAACCTAGGTATAGAGTATGAATGGTCATTAATCCAAATCAAGCTAGGAAGGTGTGTGAATAAGAGATTTTGACTCTAAGTTTTGGGTGATGAATACTTTGGCCAAAGTAGTGAAAAGAGGCCATTGTTTACACTATTGGTTTCACTATGATCCGGGATTACGTACTACGCAAGGGATGTACATACATGTAGGGGGTAGCAACTGTATGTCAGTTCTAGAAATGTATAAGACACAACACCAAGCTCATAAAAGGCTATTGTTATGAGGTTACCAAACCAATCTCTTCATCGAAGGGTAGGGCCATCTTACCAATTAGGTAGTTGTGCGGGGGACTGCAATAAGTTCGTAGTTGGCAGAAAATCACTTGATTGATGCTTCTCCTCATTAATTGGCGACCAAGATCAGAGCTACTGGTTCAACTCTAGAACCTATGAGCTCATTACGTAAGTGATGTGTACACCCTATCAGAAGATAATGGTTGAAAAGTTCTTACACCAAGATGGCAGGAGGAAAGAACAAAGGAGAAACAAAAGGGAAGTTAAGATTCCTATAAACTTGTTTAAGTTTTGGACTAGGAAAGAGTCATCCCAGGGGTTGAAAACTCTTAAACCAACAACTCGTTAAGATACACCTTTGGATTGTGGAAGATTATGCAACCAAGTTCAGTAGGAAGGTTATGGAGGATTTCCAATGAGTACCTTCACCCTACAAAATAGGTTAAATGACTTTGAGGGATAGAAGGTATTGAAGTAATTTCCCTTATTGATAACAACCTGTAGATGTGAAGAGTCAAGGATTTTGGATTAAGTAGGATACTATGAATCTATGAGCATGCTTTATGGGAAAAAAGAACTGATAGTTAGCATAAATTGGAAACTTTAGTCAAAGTATAAGTTGACATTTTGTGAATCAAAAACAACTATAGAGGTAACCAAGAGGTTGGATAACCCTTGACAAACCTGATTCGGTACAAGGTTAAAATCTTGCAATGATAATTGGAGCCAAGAGTGAAGAGTTAGTACCTTAGAATAAAGGTTAGAGACCAGAATGGTCAGGAAAAGAAGCAACCTATGAAGAATAAAATCCAACATGATTCTGAAAAATGGAATAGGAAAGGTTAACTTGAAGTTGTGATTGAAATGGGGAAAAGAAACTAAACAACCTTAGAATGTTTAAGGTTATGAGAAAATGAGATCATCGAGAAATGGGAAAAAAACACTTAGAAAGATGATTTCAAGTTAAAAACTTGAAAATTAAATTAGACTAATCTGACAAGGGCTCAGTTAGTACATAGTTTGGTAGAAGTACAAAATGAACTTACTGGTGTAGGAGCACCATTAGATAAATGTTGTCAAGTTAAGAAATCGTTGTCTAGGCTTTAGCATTTTGATGGATATGCATAAAATAAGGTCTTAAAGACCATTTAAGATTGTAATAGGTCATTTTTTAGTCATATTAGGTGTTTTAGGGGGGTACTTAGTTTGACATTTGCAAAAATTGCATTTTTGGCAAAGTAGTCAATTAGAAAAGTTGTAAAAATGCATTTTTGAGGGAAGACTAATGGTCATAACATTTAAAATTTGGTTTGTGGAAGTTTAAATAGTTGTTTTAGGAGGGATTAAGTATAAATAGGTTGGAGAACTCGTTGGAGGATGGTTGGAGAAGTTTGTAAAAGGAGTACAATCAATAAAATTCTAATTTTTCTTCAATTTTCTATAGAATTATGTGTTTGCAGTACCTGTATGATCCATAGAACATTATATTGATTCAAATTTGTGTTGTCTTGTATTGTATATTGTTTCTTCATTCTTTTGAATCCATTTTGAAGGCACCACATTAAATTTTGTGCATTTAATCTCTAGTTTTCACAAACCGGCCAGAAATAGGGTCTTGAGGGTTTGTAAGTTTTAAAAATGATTTAAATCCATTCCACCTTTATGTCTGAACTATTTCTTGGTGGAATGGGTATAAATTATCAAGGGAAGGTGTGAGAATGGTGAATGAGAGTAGTGGGCATGAAGTCCTAGGTCTGAAATTGGTGCTTCCCAAGTGGAATTTGGAGGTTTTGATGAGTCAAATTGTGATTTTGTGTTGGGAAGCATAATTTTATGTTGGACTAAGCATGTGCAGAGGTTATTGGGCTTGTTTGAATTATTTTCAAGTTTGTGTGAGTGCTAGAAGGGTGTTTTTCAATAAAACTCTATATTGTAGGAGAAATAAGAGGGTTTAGTGGTTTGGCACGTGGTTGAAGGGTTTTCTAAAAAAAAATTGTGGATTATTGCTTTTTGGAATGTGGGAATTGCTGCCTCAAATTTTTAGAGAGATTGCAAAATTTTAGAGATAAGTCCCTTTGTAAAAGAGGGCTAATTTGAGCCCTAAAAGGCATAAAATCCTTGTTTTAAGTAAGCTATTACAAAGTAGCCATAGGTGATTGGTTGATATGTTGAAGAGTGTCAAAGTGGGTCTCTGAATTGGTTCATGTCTTGGTCTGATAGGTTGTCATTGATAATTTGTACCCGATTTGGTTGATTCCCTATGCTACAAGGAAACAAAGTGAATTTGGTGAATGAAGAGATTTTGATGAAATTATGAATTGGGAATTGTGGTTGTAGGTTGGAAATGTGTTTGAGTGTGTCGCAAGCCTCCCTCATTGCATCACTTACCAACTTTTCAATGAGAGTAAAATTTTTCTTATATGTTCCAAAAGGAAATTGGATATGGAGGGAGATTATGCGTCAAATCGAAAGTAATTTAGAAACAACTGACAAAGGTGAAGACACCATTGACATAGGGATCCTCAAGAAAGATCATTTGAAACATCATCAAAAGGGGCTTTGTGGATACAATATATTCTTCTACTATGGTTAAAAGGCTATTAGAATACATGGAAGAGAAAATTTGAATGAAATATTGGAGTATCTCTTAGCTTGCAAGTTGTTTATTCATTAGATCTTGTTACTGTGGATCCAACTGTTGATTCTGGGAGATTAGAAGGTGGTGATGAATCCAATTTTGGAAACAAAAAAGTATATTCAAGGAATATCGTGGAGGGTAAGAAAGGAAAGTAATGGTCAATCAACTATTAAAAGCCAACAACAATGAATGATAAATCAATTCAATTTGGAGAAAGCGGATCTGTATGTCAAGAGTTCAAATTTAAGTTGATCTAAAGACTTGGAAACACTAAGGGGGGAAGAGGGAGATTAGATGTACTCAAATAAGTACCTTTTCAATGAAGTTTAATGTTGTATCTCCAGTAAGAGAGAAATTTTAACCGAAGTATTGTACTTAATAACCACAACAATGTTGGTAAAGTTAAGAGATTAAGGTAGTGGAAAGGTTAAGGATTTTTCCAAAGTGAGAAGTATTTACAATGCAATTGTATACATATTTGTTCAGAAGATCAATTTGTTAGTATCAATAATGTTTTGAAAAAGGTTAGTCAGAATACTTGATCATGAAAGACAATATTATCACCTATGAAATAGGGAAGGGAAGATTTATGAACTCATGAATGTGAGTTATAGAGAAAATGTTCATGTTTTTTTTGTATTGATAATAAGGTATATTACAATGAATGCAATGAGTGTAGCATTAAGGAACTTGCAGACTCATAACAGTTGCAGCAAAAATAGCTACAACAGTGAGAAAAGTTATAAAAGATACAACTAAAGCATGACACACAAGGTCCAAACTGCTACAGCAGTTACAAGACATAACAGAGAAAAGAAGCAGCCAAACTGATGGAAAACAAAACAGCTACAACAGTCTAGAAACAATAACAACAGCATGATGGCTACCATCAATAATAAGTACAGCAGTGTGAGAAAAACAATAGCCTCTAGACATCCACAAAATGACCTGAAGTAAAGACGACCTTAACAACAAGTCAGCCTTGGAGATAAGAATGTAGGCTTTGAAAGTCTTTCTTTTGCTGAGTAGTGGGTTAACTTGAATCAAGATCTGCTGTATTTGAAAATCAAACTTTAAATTTTGCTCAGCTTCTACAGGCAAGACTGTTGGGATCCGCTTTGTCTAGAAATTATGATTGCCTTATTTATCTCCTTCTGAAGTTCCTCAAAGGCTCTTTTAAAAACTTCAGGTTCCTTTGTGCTGAATGAAAATCCTTCACTATGCAAATCCTTGAAATTCTCCAAGGACTTCGCTGCATGAAGTGATACCTGCAAAGAAACAAATGCATATGTGAGTCTTCTTTCGGACTCAGTAAGCGCCCTCCTTACTCCCATAAACTTGTCATTGTTCCTCGCCTTCCAAATGTGCCATAAAACCTCGTTAGTGAGTAAATTCTAGAACAACTTGCAATCAGAATTAATTTTGAGATTACAAAACAAAATATCATGCCAACTGATTTTACCATCTTTATTCCAAATATTCAAGCCATGACAAAAGAGATTCCATATTTCAGTTGCATATAAAGACTCAAAAAGAATGTGATTAATAGATTCAGGTGTCCTACAAAGGCTATAAATATCTAGATCCATACAGTTAGTTTTAAAAGGTAATCTATGTAAAATGACCAACATCTGAAGCAAGCCTGTTTGGGCTCCATTGATTCATGCTATATGAAAAAAAGGGTATTCTGCCACTCCTTATGGTTCAAAAAAATATCCCAACATTTATTAACATGTTCCAGAACATAATCAGTTTTTGTCAATTCGGCATAGATCAATTTAGCTTTGATATAGTTAATAGAAGAACCATCTTTCCAAGAGACATTACTTGCAACATTATAGTCTTGATCAATAGACCTGGGAAAGCATGCATTCCTACATGTTTCCACCAAAGTAGAGTAGGTTCTAAAATGGGAATCAGGAATATCAAATTGTTCTCTAATGTTGTCCCAGCTTATCAGTTCCCCATATGAGAGGATATCAGCAAAGGTTTTAATTCCTTTGTTATGCCACGTTTTAGTAGAGCAACCCTGGAGGAGGGCAAGTTTTTTTCCTTTATGATCAAGGTTCCACCATATAGAACTATGAGGATTGCATTTCCTGTTCGTATTAAGAATTATGCTAGTATTCTTAAGAAAAACAGTGTGTTTGGAAAATTCCCACGCCTTCCATAGGCTTTTGAAGACAGCAGACCCCGCAGGGACCATTGAATGTTCACTGAGGAGAATGTCATTTAGGGGCAGAGACTTCCATGATTTGGCCTGTTTCGGCACTGCTTGTTCAATATTCCTTCTTACCAAGACTTTCCAAGGCTCATTGCCTTCCAGCGACCTCAGAATCCACTTAGAAGCAAGAGCCACCCCTTGCAACCTAAGGTTCTTCAGGCCAAACCCCCCTTGCATTTTACTTAAGCAACACCACTCCCACTTGATAGAGTGCCTCTTTTTAGAACCCTTACCATCCGACCAGAGGAAACTTCTTTTTTTTTTTTAATGTCATTCACTTGGTAACTACTGAACAACCAGACAGACGCATAATAAACATTGTATGAAGCAAGCACCTTTTGACAAACTTTCCTTTTGCCTGCCAGTGAGAGGTAGTGCCTATTCCATCCACAAATTTTTTCTCAATTTTAGAGATTACCCAATTCCACATATCCTTTAGGTCTAGGCTAACGGCAAAAGGAATTCTCAGGTACCTCACAATCTTATGGGGACCTCCCCATTGAAAACCAAATCTGTACAGCCAGTCAGGCGGCTCCTCTTTCCACCCAAGAAAGGTGGACTTGTCTCTAGAAACCTTGGCTCCCGAGGCAAGACAGAAAAGTTTGAGTTTCTTCATTAAGGATTCCACATTGTTCAACTCAAGTTCCACGAATATGGAAGTATCATCAGCGAACTGAACATTGATTAGATCATTATGATCAGGGAGGCAAATACCCTTAATTTTGGGAGAAAATGTATTGTCCCTAAGCAGATAATGAAGAGCATCAGATGCAATGACAAACAGGGCAGGAGCAAGTGGACAACCTTGTCTGATGGAGTGCCCAAGAGGGATTTTATCAGAGAGCATACCATTTACCTCAACTTGGGCTGAAGCATCTTTCAGGAGAGTATCAACCATATCACAGAACTTAGTGGGGAATCCAAACGCCTGGAGGATAGTTTTCAGAAAGACCCACTCCACCCTATCATACGCCTTCTCGAAGTCTAAAAGGAGCATTGCAACATTCTGGTTAGTGCATTTGGCCCACTCCAGGGCTTCCCAGCTTGTTATGAGATTTTCGAGGATATATCTGCCTTTTATAAAACCAGTCTGAGTACTGCTTATAAACTTTGGTAAGATATTGACCAGTCTGGAAGCAACTATCTTGGCCAGAATCTTATAAAAGACATTCAACAACGTTATCAGCCTCTAGTTTTTAAGAGAGGTCTTGTCTCCACCTTTGGGGAGTAGCTTGATGATCCCTCCATTGATGTCCTCACCCAACGAACCTTTTTCCAAGGCTTCCATATAGATTTGCAGGAGGTCATCACACACCCAGTCAGAGAATTCTTTATAGAATTCCATAAGGAGGCCATCCCCTCCTGGGGACTTATCATTACACATGGAGGAAATTGCAGAGGCTACTTCACTTTTGGTGATCTCTCTTTCCAGTTGGTGGCAGTCAACTTCCCCAATCATCTTGGGAATAAGCCCTTGTATGATGGCCCTGGCCCTCATACCCTAGCCATCCCCACATTCTGAGGTGAAAAGATCTTTGAAAAAAGAGTGAAAGCACTCCAACACATCCTCCTAAGCGGAGCAGAGCCGATCCCCATCCCAAACTTGACCCACCTATTCCTTCGCTTTCTTCTCCTTAAGAAAATTAAAGAAACATTTTGACCCCTTATCCCCACATTTTAGCCAATTTAGCTTAGCTCTGAATTTTTGTCCAGCCAGCTTGTGGGATTGAATTTTCCGCAAACTATCTTTAGCAAGAATTAACCTCTCACAAAGATCCATGTCTTTAGGATTAGTTTGAAGCTTGATCTCAGTTTCAAGAAGGCAATCCTGCAAATCTTTTTTGCTCTTCCTTCGGTCCAGAGCCCGCTTTTTTCCAACAATTTGGAATAAGGCTCGCCAACCATTTACGTTGGCATTCCATTGCTCAATGGCAAAGACATCCTTCAACATCCATTTGTTGATTTCCCTTAGAGAGGCAATCGCTTCCCTGCAGTCACTGTCTTCCAGGAGCTGGGTGTTAAGGATGAAGCTTTTATCTCTTTTCGTTTCCAAGGAAGGAGTGATGCTACTGATGATGGTGGTAATGATTGGGTGGTGATCCGACAGGGTATAGGGGTAGATCTGTACCCTGTTCCCAGTGTCACTCAGGAGGAAATTGAACACATCTTTATTAGCATAGAACCGGTCCAGCCTGCAATAAATCCTACCTTCCCCTTTCTGGGCATTGCACCAGGAGAACCAGACCCCTTTGGACTGGCTTTTGCATCCTTCCATAGGGTCGTAAAGTCTCAGTTTTCCTTTACATCTCATCCAAAAAAACTTTTCATTGCCTTTCCAAGTCCAGTTGGATCCTCCCCATTTGTCTTCTTTTTGTTCCACCATATTGAAATCACCACAAAAAATCCAAGGGATGTCCTCCAATTCAGCAAGCCATTGCCAGAGACTGCATCTTTCCCTATGATCATTGGGGGCATACACAGAGCATATCCCAAAACACGCACCATCTTTTTCAATTCTCACCCAAACAGCCCTGTTACAAGGTGAGGCACCACTCCTAGTAATGTACGGGATCCAGTGATTAGCCACCAGCAGGGCAGCACCGCCTCTCCCCTTCTCATGAGTAGTATAGTAGGCCATGGAAGAGTTCCAGATAAATTTGAGGTTCATATCCAGAGTGAACCCAACAGCTTTAATTTCTTGAAGGAACACAAAATCTTTTAACCTCTCGAGGTTAAGAAACCTCCTAACAATATATTTTTTGTCAGGGGATTCCAATCCCCTGACATTCCAAGAGATGCATTTAATTTTCATTAGCCAAGATCATGTTAATGTCACTCTGGTCGCCTTTGAGTTTTTCAAAGTATTTGGGTAATGTTTCATCAGTCTCAAGCTTCTTCGCAGCCGGAGACTGCAAAACAGTACTAACTTTTTTCCTTTTAATCTTGGATAACCCCACTTTTTTGGTTCCTCCAGCTGGTATACTATTCTTTCTCGGCCTCCCTGGGCCTTGTTTAGGTTTTAAAATCTGATGGTCATGTCCCACAGTTCCATCCTCCTCATTTTTACACACTTTGGTAGGGTGGGTCTTATTAAAAGTCTCTTGAAAAAATTATGTGTTTAGCTTGTTTATTTCATTTGGTTTATCACATCCCTATTCAGATTGATTACCAGTCCAGTCATTATTGGCGGATGGATCCAGGATGGTAGTTTTTTCCCGAGGGGGGTTTGGGTTCTCAGTTGATGAAGTCATATCCTGTTTAGGGAGAGCCACGCCATCGGGCCCAAAGCTCTGTTTATCCTTGTATGTCTCCTTAGGTGGATAACAAGTGTTACTGCAATTTGGATCATAATTGTCACTTTTCTAGGGGGCACCGTCTGTGCCAGTACTACCCGACCTAAGTAGGGAATCAACAACACCAACTGTGGGCCCTTCCCCCATCGAAGGAAAACTATCACCCCTAACCTCATGCACAGAATACTCAATTGGCTTAGGACTGCACCGATTATTTTCTTTATTGATTTGAAGATTGGAAGCTTGGATGTCAAGAAAAGAATCATATCGCTTAGCCAAAGTTTCTTCAATTCTCTGTCTAATCCCTCTCATCGCCAGTTGTTGGGCGTTTAGTTTTTCAACAATGTTCGGGTTGTTGGCTATGCTGTGGGCCAACACGTGAGAACTTCTAGCACCAACATCACCCGAGTCAAGGGCACCCTCAACCTTGTCCCTAGTAAGGGCCTCGAATGAGTTGTGGAGGACCATGTCACTCGGGTGTTTCAAAAGGGGAGGAGGCATCTTTTCCTGTCTTCTCCCATCTTGCAAGACCCCCACAAAATCGTTAAAACCCTTTGACATCGAAGGGTAGGTCGGAGATGACTCCTGTGAGATGGGACCATCCTTACCCTCATTCCCCACAGTCGACACCCCAGCCCTCGGATCTTCCTCCAACACGGGCTACGCACCAGAATCAAAATGGGGAGGAATTGGGTTAGACACGGAGGGATCACGTCCTTTAGTCTTAGGACCATTTTTCCTAATCACCGGACAGTTCTTCCGAACATGGCCTTCTCAACGGCAAAGGAAACAAGCATTCAAACCCCTGAGAATGTCAACAGGACAAAATGAGAGGCAACCATCCTCATTAATGACAATATTATCAGGAATCTCGATGCCCGGGTTTAGAGTTACCAGAACCCGTGCATCAAGGTGCGGAAGTGTGGCTTTCACCTCATCAACCCGCACAATAGAGCCTATGGGAGCCAATATCTGAGGGATGATCCTCCAAAAATCAGGCTACAAATTTTTAAGGACTACCCACCTAGGGGCAGAGAGGGCCAAAATTTCTTTAGCAATGGCAGACGAAGACCACAGAAGTGCCCTAAAGGTGCATCCTTCGAGGTTCCAGAAGGGTTTTTCAATGGCTTTTTTTTGCATCTCATGGTTAGCAAGGAAAATAACAAATAATCCTCATTGGATCATCCTACAAAATTTTACTAGAATACCAAATTTATTTGCCCAAATTTTAATAAGCCAATCATCTATGAATTTTCTCGTTGGGACTCTGGAGGAGTCGACGACAGTAAAGAATAAGGCAGAATCTTTTAATCTACCCCTCTCATTTGAAATAACAGATTTAAGAGCTTGGTTTGGAGAAATGACAAGGTTATTTGGAGCAGAAGAGGGCAACTTACCTTCTTCCTGACTATGGATAACATTCTCCTCAATTTCAAACCTGGCCTCTGTGGGGACCTCTCCACGGCTGCAAGTGAGTGCCTCTTTGAAAGACTTAGTCGCGCCCTCCTTAGCCACCGTCGGGTGAGAATTTCCAGTGTTACCTGGTTCAGGGCCAGGGTCGCCCGAGCCTCCCTCCATCAATGGAGGGAGGAGCCCAAATCCCACACCACGTCAAGCCGGCCCTGCCCAGCAAACCCTAAAAAGAAACCGACAACAACTACAGCGAACGAAAGCGGCACAAAGGGTAGGCGAGAAACACAAAGATTAAGGGAGAAGGAGGGGAAAAAAACTTGCAACGACCAAACCTATGTGGGGGAGTGTGCCAAACCCCCCCACCGAGAACGCCACGTCAAAACTCGTACGCTGATGCAGAAGCCCTCCAAATCTCCAGAAAACCTCTTTCTCAAAATGTTCATGTTTGGAAACTAGGTATGTAATAATTATTGATATCTTTTGGAAGATAATATCAAACTAGCATGATGAAATGAGGATTGATACTCAACTAATATAAAATGCTCATTAGAAGAGATAGATTTAGCTAGAAAATGGATTACAACTTTGGGAATGCTTAGAGGATGAAAGAAATCCAAGTTATGGATGTCATAGGATGAAGGAGTATTATCTCTGTAAAAATATTTAATTATTATATTTCGAGAATCAAATGTGGCATAAGTCCATGGAAGAGGTTTCACTTAGTTAGGATGGACTATTATGAATCAGAGAAAGAACCTATGTACCAAATTTTGGGAGATTAAATAATGAATGAGGTAAATTGATGTCATATTCAGAACACAAGGGAATGACAAAATTATTTTTCAGATGAGGAACCACTATAACTTGGAAGGGGATAGAGTAATATTTTTCAAGGTATGTAGCAAGTTGTCCAGTATGCCAGAGGATGAAGGTAGGATGTCATCATCGACAAAACTTGCATACTCATGAAATTCTAGAGAGGAAGTGGTAGATCATTAGAAAAGTTTGATATTTCTTTATCGATGGAACTGACATAATGTTATGGTGGATAGACTCACCAAGATAACCAATTTTGATTGGGAAATTTGATTTATAGGATATCAGACCTAGTTAGTAAATTTGTGTAAGGAAAGTTGCTTAATGTTCTTGAGAAGGTTATCTCAGATGGAAACAAGCAAGTAATGTTAAGGTTTTGTGTAAACCATGATCATCTTATGAAAAATTCAATCGAATGAATGCTCAATTTATTACTTTAAAGTTACCCTACTAGGCAAAAGGGATAAACCAAATCTTGAAGGTTTTGTGGAGTAATTTTATGATAACTTCTATCATTGTAATTTGATCCATTTACGGAAGAGGGGTTGAATTCTTATAAGCTGGAAGAAGCTAAGAAATGGAATTAACCTTACATCATAAAGGTTATCAAAATAGAATAATAGATAGAAATGATCAAGGAAAACTTTGTTGATACAAATCTTAAATTTAGAAGCAATACTATTATGCTTAAGGTAAATGATTGAGTCAGTGATGGATGGTCTCGTATTTTGAGTTATCCAATGATGTAAAAACCAAAGGGAAGGATGGGATCCATGGTGTAGTGCACAATGCATCGAAATTCCTTTTCTATTTGGATTATACTAAGGATAATTGTATTAGCCAAGGAGAATGTGTTTTTACAGTCACTAAGGCATAGGTGTCATATATGATATAGTTACTATTGTACTTATGATGTATGCATAAGATAATATAATTATGATGTATATTTCTCTAGAGAGAAGGTTTGTTTGAGCACACAAGTTATCCCCATGCGTTAGAATAGTCACTAAATGCAAGTTCTAGGGAGGATGAGATTGCAAGGGGTCGTGCTATGAGAGAAGATTAGAAAAAATATACTTATTTCTTGCATGGATTGGGAGATAGAAATTAAAACCTTTATTTAACTTTATCTATATGTTTAAGTGCTTTAAATCATTAGGAACGATGATTCTCAAGGGGGAAGTATGTTACACCCCGTCTCTTAGTTACTGAGTTACTTTTACCTTCATGAGTAAATATGATGATAAATCTTAATCGTGACCTTAATGTGTTTAAAAAGGGTGAATGAAATATTGAAATATGTATTATGATATTATTTCTTTGAATGAATGATTATGTTTTATACTGATGGAAATGTGATGAATGATTATGTATTGCAAATTATTGTGTTAACGATTTAATGATGTAAATGATTTATGATGCAAGTGGATTTCATGAGAATGGAAAACTACTGTACTAAGTTGAATGCAGGAACAAGTTCAAACCTTTGGAAGAGAGGGGAAGTATGACTCAGGAGAGGAACTTAGTTTGGTAACCCTTAATTAGCCTAACTAAGCATACACACAGTCACACCCTAGTTGGTAAAGTAGAGTCGAGTCAAGATAAATTGGGATTTGGTAAGTAAACCTTGGTTGAATTCTTAGATAAATTGGGAAGATTGTTTGGTCATCTTTGATTGATTATGGTTTTGGTTTTGGTCTTTGATTCCATGATTGTTTCTTTGGTTTAATTGCATGTTTGAATCTCTATATTGGGTTTGAGTTCTTCCTCATGAATTTATGTGAACCAATGATTAAATATATATATAGAATGTATATATATATATATATATATATGTGTGTGTGTGTGTGTGTGTGTGTGTATAAATGATAACTCATGCATAATGAATGAATGTGTGCATGCCTATATGAGAGTAGGAATACTTACACGTATCCATGCACAAACACATCGTATGCATTGAAGTATCGATTGAACAAATATCACGGATACATATATGTATTAATACATTTGGTATATATAATTGTCAATCGATGAATAAATAGTTATATATGTTTATATAAGGATATTTAAATAATATTATGTATATATAATATATATTAATACCATATGTATATAATAATGTATATATACATATATATTAATATACTTATGTGTATTTGTGTGTGTATATATATACAATTGTTATTTCAATATATGTTTATATATTTATTAATTGGAAACTAAATGTATTTGATAATATATATGTATATATATTAAAGAGATGATATATATATACATATATATACTATGTCACCAAAAGATATATAGTTGGACATTTTTATGCTCACTTGAGTCTCTCTCATGGACTTTGGATTGATTTTTCCTAGATTTAATGTTGTAATGTGGTCAACACATTCACATTAGGTCTTGGACCCTTGTGAAACATTAAGAATTCTAGGATGTCTTGTAAAAGTGTTGTGAAGTGTTGTAACCCAATTTCACAATTTTTTAGGACCATTTCATTATAATTCACCTAAATAACTTCTTTTTATCACTTACCAAGTCTTATTTCAAAGTGTTGTAAAGAGTTGTAACAAACTTTCATGCTTTTCTAGGCTTGTCATCAATAATTTGACCCTTTCTTATGTTTAAATGACCCCTTAATGCACTTTCCAACCCTACTTAAGTGTATTTTTGAGAATATTCCTGTTAAACAACATTAAATACACTTTAATTCCGGACACCCAGTAAAATTTCCGTAGTGGGACTAAGTCACCCTTGGGGCGACTTAGTCCCACTGGGCACAAAAATCAAAATTATTTCAAAATTTTGGCGGGATTTTATTCTCTTAACCTTAAGGTCGACCTGTGATGTGTTATTTTCAGAAAATATTGTAAAATAAAGTATAAATGAAGGTTTTTCCCCTCATTTTGTATCTTCTAATTCCCCCGTTCATTCACTTAATCATTCAAGCAATTACCAAGCATTCTAAACATAATCAAGCATCTTCTTGCATATCTTCATATTTTTACATCAAGGGTTTGGTGAGTTGTGACATTGCATGTTATTCATTCATCATTCTCTCTTTATTTCGTTTCATTTTCTAGTGTTTGATTATCAAATTGGGGTTTGACCAAGGCAAACCCCTATTCTCTAACCCTTAACACTTTTTCCCCTCTTTGCATGTGTGTTTTGCAGGTCTTGTATGCAGATTTTTCAAAGAGGAAGGTGTTAAAAAGTGGTCAACAATCCATCAAAGTCATTCAAGTCAACAAAGCCCTAATTGAGGCTTGGAGAACTCTTTTAGCTCATTTTTTGCAAAATATGAACTGGACACTTGTCAGGAAGGGAAGTACAGACAAAAAGCTACAGATTCCTGCCCTGAATTTCTCGAGATTCCTAGGTGGAATAAGTCGCTATCTATGGCAAATTAGTCCCACTGTCAAGCCTGAAAATTGATTTCTATAGTTCTGGACACCCATTTGGCATAAACCTGTTCCAGCAGAATCTCCCCAAAATAGGACTAAGTCGCCCAGCTTGGCGTAAGTGTCCTAGTGAGCTCAACAAAAAAAAAATTAGGAATCCAAAACCTCTCTACATCACATTTCAATTTCCAAGTGCACCTCTCTAATCTTGTTCATTTTTGTTATTGTTTGCTTGCATTCTTAGGTCATTTTGCATACATCACTGTGTTTTCAAACAACTTGTATATCTTAGGTTTTGCATTAATATTCATTATCTCTTATCAATTCTTTGAATTTAGGACATTGCATTTAGACATATTTCAATTATACTAGCATTAGTCTTGAGTGAACCTCCAAGTTTTTGTGGGATACTTTCTCCTTTTAGGTGAAAAACCCTAGAAGTGTAAGAGAGAACCCCCTACAGAAAATTGTGGTTCATATACATATATATATATACACACACACATATATATACATATATATACACATACATATATATACATGTATATATACACATATATATACATACATATATATATATGTATATATATATTACATATATATATATATATGCATATATATATATATGTATATATATATATGTATATATATATATGTATATATATATATATGTATATATATATATATTATATATAATATATATAATATATATATATATACAATGACTAGTGTTTAAGATATATCTAAAACACATACATATAGCACTGAAGTTAGGATTAAATAAAGTGCATAGGCTATCACAAAAGGTTGCACATAAGACCAAGGTAAAAGGCTATGCATAAAAGCCAACAAAGCAATAGTATTGTGCAGCGCATGAACCATATAGGTACAGATTTTAAGACCATTATGTGTGGTGCTTAAAGTGATAAAGAGGCATGAATAATACACATACATTAGAAGGAATCAAAGCAATCCATATTTAGTATATCGAGAGATAGTAAAAATCCAACGCATAAAGCAAATATTGGACCAAGTCAACCAAGGTAAAAGGCACGCATAAGTTTCTATAAGCTACTATGTATATGTTGCATTGAGAGGTAAAAGCGGTTTTAAAAGCCATAAAAACAATCAAACCCATGCTACATTCAAAGGCACCAATGTAGAAGTGATTGGAATGTATAAGAAGTTTGTATACTATGCATAAGTCTGATCATGCAATATCTTAGCCTTGAGACCCAGTCAAGGGTAAACTTGGCAACATTATGTGAAGGAATTCAAATTAGGAAACTTGTTTGTGAGCTTGTTGTTCATTTGACTCAGTAAATGTGTCTTGTTGTCCCTTATAACAATTCAACTCAACCATTAAAATGGAGAGGATTGTTATGTGTTGCAAACCTATAATTTAGTTTGATGAGTTATTGCATGAGGATAGAAGGGTGGCAGAAATATTATCTTGTTTGTAGCCATCAGTGGCTCACAATTTAGTATAAATAGAGGTGCTAATTCTACCAATTGCTACACTTATCATTCTGATTATCTTGATGTTATTTTTTTGTGATTTCTGAGTTAGTGAGTTGAGAGTTGTTTTGCTATTTCATATTTGTGATTATTGTGAGAGTTAGTCAGAAGTTAGAAAAAGTAAATCAAGGGGATCTCAAAGGAGGTATCAAGCGAGCTTGAGGATTAGAAATAGGAAGGAGTTTAATCAATTGGAGCATTATACAAGCATGCTAGTTTCTATTCTTGTGTCATTTATGTTGGAAAGGTTAAATAGTTTTGGTTACTATGTTGAAAAAGAATGCTTTTGAATATGTTGTGATGTTTTTATATGATTTTATGTTCTTGGTTATTTGTTATGTTGGATAAACCTTTCATATTGGTTTATACTTATATAGATGTGTATGTACCCTATATATGGGAATTTGTATCAATATGAAGTATTGGTACTATACTTAGTCGCGAACACTATAAGTAGTTTGTCTATACTAGACATATCATCATTTGTAGGAAGTGATGTCATGCAAACCATATCGATAATCTATACTTGATAGATCACTTGATTGTTACTTTATTTTCGAACGAAACCCTAGGTTGAGAATAACCTAATTGGTTGGAATGTTTACTCGATTATTGATTGAAGCACATAGATTGGGATTAACCTAAATGAATTGATTGATCATTTGATCATTGTTTATATCTTTGATTGAGGCCATTTATTGTTGAAGTGTATACTTTTTATTGAAGCCATTTATTGAAGAGATTATACTTTTGATGGAATTCATTTATTGTTGATATACTCTTGAATAAAGACATTTATTATTGAGATTATACTTTTTGAAATAGATTCATTTGATGTTGTGACATTGTGAATACCATATGGTTTATTAAGTTATTCTTGGGGCTAGGATAATCCATGGAAAGGGTAAAACCTATGTATTTTAAGTTACTTGGTAGTAAAGTCAGTGTGATTAGTAGATGTTAAGTAGGTTATTCATGGTATTCGTCTGATCCATGGGAAAGGGGGTAACCTACATATAGAGTATGAATGGTCATTAATCCAAATTGAGCTAGGAAGGTGTGTGAATAAGAGATGTCCACTCTAAGTTATGGGTGATGAATACTTTGGCCAAAGTAGTGTAAAGAGGCCATTGTTTACACTATCGGTATCACTGTTATCCGAGATTACGTACTAGGAAAGGGATGTACATACATGTAGGGGGTAGCCACTATATGTCAGTTCTAGAAATGTATAGGACTCAACACCAAGCTCAGAAAAGGCTATTGTTATGAGATTTCCAAACCAATCTCTCTGTCGAAGGGTAGGGCCATCTTACCAGTTAGGTAGATGTGTGGGGGACCACAGTAAGTTTGTGGTTGGTAGAAAATCACTTGAGTGATGTTTATCCTCATCAGTTGGCGGCCACAATTTGAGGGGGACTTTCTGAACCATTTGTACTCTATATATTTTGTAAGCATTTTTAAGCTATGTTTGTAACTTGTATCCATCTCTATGGGATCTGTAAATATGAAATGTCATATGGAAATAATGTATCATCATTATTTGAAGTAATGAAAGGAATTATTTTGTATTCAATGGGAAAGTTTAAAATATTTTTCAAATGTGCATTTATTATTCAAAGGATAAGAAATTTTTTGTTTCTCTTGAAAGTTAGATGCATAAACTATTCACTTGTGGGCAAAACATAGGAAAAATTATTGTGTAGAACAATGGGCATGTTACACGCTTCTTGCATCTTCTTCGTCCTTGCAAGCTTGCACTACGAACTTGGCACCAGGCGGCAAGGGCTCCTTCTCACCAGTCACAATGTCTAAATTTTTTTACCTGTGAACTACCAACATATTCTGGGTTTGACTCTTTTGTTGAGCCGTTGTGGGCTCCATATTGCCCTCCATGATTAGTCAAACACCCCATAAGCAAAATCACATGAGTGAGGGTAGAGGAAATCCCACCCTTCACATCAATGAAAACCCAAATGTAATGCAAGATGAAATGGAAATCAAATCACAGAGTGACTCGTACCACGAATTGGATGCCAGTGTGGAGGAGGGTCAAGCCTCCCCCATAACCACATGTGAAACCCCGACATAGGATATGTCAGCCACTTCCCCCACTTGCAAAGTAATTTCTTTTCATCCATTCCTTTGGTTTAAATACACTAGACACGGTTTAACTATAGTAGAAATTCTTCAGTGATTTGTTTTTCTTTTAAAAATGTATAAACTTTAACAAGTTTTATACATATTTGTTGGCATTTCAATTCGCACTTGTGGAGTGTGGATTGGAAACAAATAGCTATGCACAGTTAGACTACTCTTCGAATTAGGAAGGGAAGCTCCCTCTTTGTTGATTATGTGTAAAAAGAAAATACTAAACTAATTGCTTATCTTTTTATCTCAGCTGAGAGTAAAAGGTTATAAAACTCTTTGCATCGAAGCTGAGATTTTCTTTGGTTTCATAACTTCAACTACAACTAGGCCTAAACTAAAGATGCTTCTAACTTCTCAAGTAAATTCAAAGCAAGAGAATTTAGAAGTAAATAGGGAATGGTTGGTAAACACAAAGCTTAAACAAACTTGTTTCCAGAACACATCTGAAGACTCATTGTACTTTTACATAAATGCTAAAATAAAGATTATGAAAGCAAAACATGAAACAAAAACATTGAAAGTCTTTGAGAACGTGGATCAAAGCAAGGTAGGCATAAGATTTATTTCCTCAAATTCCAACAATAATCACACATCTGGGATAGTAGATTGTAGCTATAATATGCATACAATTTACAATCAAACCAAACTACATTGAACAAAGTGAACAGATACTGAATAGCAAATATGCAGGTACTAAGGCTCAACAATTTTGTTATAGCAACAACAGTTGAACAAATACTAAATAGAAAACTTACAGGCACTAAGGCTTAGCAATTTTGTTATCACAAGCATGGTTAAGAAAATAATGAGCAATGTTGCTCTTTTCTATACACAAATAAGGAGTAGGGAACCCTAAAATCTCCTTGTGTTAACAATTAGTCTTGCCAACATGCAAGATTTATTTCTAATTCTAAACAAAATTAAACTAACAATTAACTAGAATGACAAGATCAGTTAATTGATCTAAAACTAAAGAGAGATCCAACTATACAATAGGTAACTCCAAAGAATAAACATGCATGAAAAGAGGACAGTTAGTTAAACTTAAAAAAGGCCTCGAGTTAAGTGTTGTCATCACTTGAGTTCTAATCCTGGAAATATCTGCACACTTCAACTGGCAGTTCATAGATTTGTAACTTTGGTGGCTCTATAACTGGAGTGATGACCTTTGTTTCTTCTGCAGCTTTATGCTTCTGACGCTTTTCTTGATTTTTCTCAATGGAAGAGTATTGCATGATGAAACCGTGAAGTTTGACTGTGGACATAGATATGTTCGGACAAACTTTGCACAAAAGCTAAAAATAGCTTTGCTAAATCTTCTTTAGAAAAAGGGTAGATTTTTGGAGAAAAATCTAAGATATGGGTTTTGTAGAGAATGCCATTTTGAATAGACCCAGATCGTTCATTTTTGAAAAACTGATTTTTTCACCAACATGCGAGAACCCCTAAAAAATAGAAGTTGCAAAGCAAATTTTTTGGGAAAAATCAGAGATATGGGTTTTGTAGGTGCTTGTGTGCTGAAGAGACCCAGATTGTCTGTTTTTTGAAAAATTGAGTTTTTTCATAAAAAAGATAGAGTTTTTAAAAATTAGAAGCAATAGAGGTAGCAGAGGCAAATTATTCAAAAGAAATTTGAGGTTTGGGTTTTGTGGTGGCCAATTTCATGTTGAATAAACCTAGATTGTCATATCTCTCAAAAAACTATTTTTTCTTGAACATGCAAGAAACCCTAGAAAAGTGGAAGTTGAAGAAGTAGCAGAATTTTTTTTCAATCTTTGAAGAAGAATGAAAAAGAAGTTGACCTAGATTGATGAAAGCTAAAAATGATGACCTTTTGTTTTTGAAAAATGATGCCTTGGAAAAATGGATTATGGAAAGGTGTCTTTTGTCCCTTCGTTTCAACCTCCAAATTCTATTGAGAAGAAAATTTTGTGTTTGCTCGTTGAAGCTAACCTACAAAATAATGAAGAATAGACACCCAAATGCTTCTAAAGTAAAGTTTGGAGGTGAAAGAAGCAGTTAACTCATGAAAACCTTAAATTTAGGAGACATCATGTCAAAATATCTGTCAACTCGAAGAATCCCTAGAAAATAGGGTGGTCAAAGCATGAAGACGTCTTTCAAATTTTTTTAACTCAAGTTGACTTGGATGCCCTCCTTGGTAGTGTTAGAATATTTTTTGAAATTTTCAACTTTTACTTAGTTAAATGCCTCTGTTTGATCTTCGATTCTAAACATCTGATAAATCGTATGGAATGGTTGACAAATTCACTGTGGAGTGTGATAAAATCTGAGAAGATTGTCTTGGAAGCTGTAAACACTAAAAAGTGGTTTTGATGGCTTGAAATCTTGGGTGCCTCTAGCTAGTAGGGACACTTTTGTGCTCTAGACTTAACCACTTTTTAATGATTTTCAACTTCTCCAATTTGTCTCTCATGCTTTGATCTATAATTTATGGTGATTGATGGATCTCCTGTGATTAGGCTGAGATATTCAAAGGAAAGCCCAAAGGATTCCAAAAAGAATGATTACTTTTATAAACCCTAACAAATATTTTAGAGGGCTCAAATTCCTAGGTGCCCCTAGCTGACTGGGGTGCCCACGTGTGCAAAAGATATAATTTTCACTTTGCGGCTCTTGATGAAACACTCCAGTTTGATCCATAATTTTGGTCACTTGACTATTCTGATGAACTTGCTGATGGACTTGTCGCGAAGCTTGACAAAATCTAAGGAGGACCTACTAGAGGTCATGAAACTTGAAAATTCCATTTGATGCTTCAAAATTTTGGGCGCCCCTGGCTTGTAGGGGCACTTTTCTGCTCTGGACAACCAATTTTTATAATCTTGATTTTCTTTGACTTTCAATAGTTTTTGCTTGATCTTCGTTTCTGGGCGTTTGATAGATCTTGTGAATTGGATGTTGGACTTATTGGAAAGCCTACAAAATTTTGAAGAGGATGACCCATTTTGTAAACCTTAAGAGCTATTTATGAGGGCTCAAAACCCTAGGCACTCTTGGCTAGATAGGGCACCCATGTGTGGCATTTTCATGATTTTTAATTTTCACTTTATTGCAACATTCCTGTTTGATCCAAGATTTTGGTCGTTTGACAAATCCTAAAAACTTTCCAATGGATTCATTGCAAAGATGGATCAAATATGAGGAGAACCCCCAAGATTGCAAAATCTAAGAAGTGATTTTGGGCCCTTGAAATCTTGGGCGCCCCTAGCTAGCAGGTGTATTTTTCCTTCAAAAACTTGATGATTTTCAAATTCTCCATCTTTTTTTGGTGTCCATTCGATCTTTGATTGCCAACATTTGACAAGTCCTTTGAGCTAGTTGATGGATTCGATGTGGAGATGGATTAAATATGAGATGGAGCTCTTGGAAGTGGAAAACCCTAAAAATGACTTTTAATTCTTTGAATCTCTAGGCGCCCTTGGCCTATAGAGGCAATTTTCTTTTCTAGGCTTAACCATTTTTTCAATATTTTTCAACTTTTGTTTGCCTTTTGTTCATCGTTAGTTAGTCGTGTTCGTCGTTCGCCAACCATGCTCATTGTTTGCGTGCAACACCAACACCATTCGTTCACGTGTTTGTTGGCTATGTCAGTTGTCGCTATTGATGTGTTGACTACATTCACTGTTGCGCGTGCATGATCTGCAAAAACTAAAAAATTGGTGAAGGCATTGACTGGCATGCACCTCCCTTGAAATAAGGCGTCCAACCTTTCCAAATAGTTTATTTTTCACAATTTTCAAATTTTTGAAACCCCCTCCTCCGTTCACCATTTTTCGAGCATCTTTCATTGTGAATTGATCTGTGCATCATTTGAGGCTTAGATTCTAACACTTGGTATCTGCCCATCCTCCATTGATGACCTCAGAGGTCCTAACTTTTCTTCTGAAAAAGAGAAATAAACCCACCAGAGAAAAATTGGCTTTTTGATGATTCTAACTAGACCAGTGTGATCGTGACAAAGAATCAATAAATCAAAATCAATTTTAGCCATTTCTACAAAGATTCTATTTTTAGGGGTTTTCCTAAAAATAGGGGCCTAAAACACTAATTTTTATTTTTTGAAAAATTTTGCGAGCATCTTCTTGACAACAAACCTAGAAAAACCCTATGATCCATTTATTTTTTCAGAAATTTCTAAAAATAGAAAATTGTTATTTTTAGAAGGTTTGACTTTTTTTACATTTGACGACCATTTTACAAGATTTTGACAATTTTTACCAAAATGCCTTATTGAAGCAAAAATTTTAATTTTGGGTACAACAATATTTTATGAAGTTTTTACAATGTCTTGTATTTGATTTTTTTTTCTTGGTTACAAAATTAATTTATCTTAACTGTTAGAAAAATTGAACTTTTGAAATTCACAACTATTTATTCTAGTGTGTATTGGATATTAATTTTAATAACTTTAGAGTTGCAATTAGTGTTATAGTCAGCTTTAAGATAAGGACTAAAGTTAGGGTGAGAAAAAATGTTATGGTTAGGATTACAATTATAATTAATGTGCAAGAATGACTGTGCAGTGGAGGAGCAAACCAACGAAGAAAAAGGTAAAACCCTAAATTTTTTTCTCCCAGATGATCTTATGGATTGCATTGTTGAATGGCAACATAAAAATGTGATTTTCTTCTTTTTAAGAGGCATTCCTTTTGAATCATACTTTTTCAAATGGACAATGTTAAACTGGGAAAACAGAGGGTGGGAAATTGAAACAATGAAAGGGTTAAGAAAAGGTTATGTGTCTTGTTCATTTAAATATGTTGAGCATGCTCAAGTTGTGTTACATTATGGGACATGGTTAATATGTGGTCAGATTTTCTATTTGCAAGCTTGGACTCTTGAGTTTCACCCTGAGGGCCCCTCTAGATCCCGTTATCCTATGTGGGTGGAACTTCCCTTTTTGACCCTGGCTTTCAAACCTTTCCTTCAAGAAATTATTTCACAGCTTGGTAGGGTTATTTGGTGCAAGAACAATTCTGAAAAAAATTGTGAGCCTTAGGGTGCATCCAAGGGTATGTGTGGAAATGGACTTGAACCAACCATTTCTAGAAAATATTAAACTCATTGGACCAGGGTTTGAAATTCACCAGCCAATTGTCTATTTGAATAAACCTAATGCTTGCTTTTAGTGTTGTCAAGAAGGCCATTTGATCAGAGATTGTTCTGCTAGAAGGAATAAATTAATATAGGCTTGTGTTGAAATGCCACCTATAAACCAACAAAAAAATAGCAAGTTGCTTGTCCCTGCCACTCTTAAGGGTCCAACCAATGCAAAATTTCTAGATCCACCTTCTAAAACTCAAAAGTGTAATGAGGCTTTGACAACAATTAACACAAATCCTAAAGATGGGGAGATGCAGGATGGATGGAAACTTGTGAGAAAGAGAAAATAACCTTCTAGTTTTGTTTCAAGTCATAATGGTGATGCTACACACCATGGCCTCTAGCTTTCACCCCCTTATCGCAGCTATAAATTTGGAAGCGAGGCTTCTAATTCCCCCCTCCTCCTACAAGACAAAGATCTAAGTCCCCTTCTCCTATTACAAAAGATTAGGGAAACTCTAATCCAACGATTTCTCTATTCAATCAATTTGAAGCTTTGCCACAAGAAGAGGATCTCTCCATCTCTTCTTTACCATGAATCGCAAAATTATGTCATGGAATGTACAAGAGGGATGTGTCTCCCTCATCATAAATATGGTTTAGAGGATGTTATTGTGAAATGGAACTGGGTATTGTCTTCTTTTAGGAGGTTAAACTCAATGGTATCCATCTTTCTTCTTCTCTATATGATGTATGGAGAGAGGCTTCCTTTCTTTATAGATCATATGGATATGGAAGGGGGGGATGTGGTTGGATTCACTCCTTGGGTCTATAAGTTAGTTATTGATAAAGGTGAGGACCCTTCTCATAGTTGTGTGTGGGCCCTGACCTTTATCAATGGCCAGTCTATTGTCTTTTGCTCAGTTTATGCTTCAAACTCTACTAAGGAGAGAGTTGAATTGTGGGATTGGATGGCTAATAACCTCCCTAATGCTGATTGGGTTATAGGAGGTGATTTCAATATGGTAGAACATCATAATGACTATAGTTGGATCAACCATATCAAGTTGAATAAGGAAGAATTTGATAAGTGGTTGTTATGTCGCAATACATTAGGTGTTGTTGATCCAATTCATAACAAAAGGGGTAGTCATGACAGTAATTGGTTCACTTGGTCTAATTGCAGATTTGGGGATGATAGGAAGCTAAGTAGACTTGACCAATTTTATATCTCTTCAAATCTTTTTGTTGTTCAAGACCCTTCAGGTTTGGTGGTCAGGGTTGACTATTTTGCAACGCTTTTTGACCATTATCCTATCATTTTCTTTATATCTAGAGTCGATAATAGTAATGTGTACTCTAAGTTACTATATAAGCTTAATGTTTCGTATTTAAAAAATCCTTCCTGTGTGGGAGCATTGGTGGGCCTTTGGAATTCTTTCCCAAAACCAAATGAAGGGGAATCTTATAGACTATGGTGGTATAAGGCTATTTCTAAATGTGTTGAATTCTTACGTGCTTTTGGAAAAAGAATTGCTTGGAAATGGAAATGAAAACTAAAATACCTTCATGGAAAGCTAGAAAGCAGCAAAAAATTGCTTAATAACAATCCGTTTAATCATAATTTATAGACTTCGGTTGTTGCCCTAGAAACTCAAATTCATAAAATGGATAATTATAAGGGCCAAGGTGCCAGAATTAGGGCTCGGTTACATTGGATTAAAGAAGGGAATAGAGGATCTAAATATTTCTTTAAGTACCTTTTTTATTTTTATTAGACTGCAGGAATCGGGTAGCACGACCCCCTATAAACTGTAGTACGACTGGTAAAAATTTTAACGTGACCGGTGGCGCTGGTATGACACGCCCTCCGGTACCACGAGGGTGGGGGAGACTTGACCTCGTGACCAACCTCCTGCAACAGGAAAGATTTAGCCAACTGAGCTAGGGCCCCCACCCTATTTCTTTAAGTACCTTAACTACAAGCACAAGAAATAATTTATTGGTGCTATTCAGGATGATGCTGGGTTGGTTCACACCAAAAAATTAAAAATTAAAGCGTTGTTTCAGAAATATTATGAGGAGTTGTTCAAAGAAGGCTCACATTGGAAGGATGTACAAACTATCTCGGAAGATATGCTTAAGGATATTATTCCTTGGATGGTGGACTATGAATATAGCAATTATATTGATCATATTTTGTCCATTGAAGACTTAAAACATGCTATTTTTTCTATGCCTTCATATAAAAGTCCTTGAGTTGATGGATTGCCAATGGAATTTTATCAAAAAATGTGGCCTCACATTAAAGATGACTTCTACCTAGTTTACCTGGAGGCTTTGGAGCATGGGTCTTTAGGGCCTACCATAAACAAAGGTTTAATAAACTTCTTCCAAAAGGGAAAAATGAGGATACTATTTCGGGTTGGAAGCCAATCACCTTGCTTAATACTTCATATAAAATTATTGCCAAAGTTGTAGCAATGAGAATTAAACTAATTGTGAAAGAGATAGTCAGACCTAAACAAACTGGGTTTCTTGGTGAGAGGTTTATACAGGATAATCATATCCTTTCTTGGGAAACTTTGGAATGGGCCCAACAATAGGGCCAACAAGCTCTTTTGGTCAAGTTAGATTTTGATAAGGCATATGATAGAATGCGTTGGAGCTTTATAATCAAGATGTTGCAATGGTTGGGTTTTGGTCCTAAACTATGTGGACATGTGCAAATGTTGTTTAATGACGCCAATGCTTAGTTGGTGATTAATAAAGAGATGACCCATACCTTTTCTTTACAACGTTCAATTAGACAAGGTTGTCCCTTGTCTTCGTTCTTGTATGTGCTTGCTACTGATGCTCTAGGTTATCTGCTACAAAAATATAATCAATTGAACCTAATTAAGGGTATTTCTATCCCCCATAATGTTGTAGTAATTAACTCTCATTTCATAGATGATAGCATGTTGTTTATCCAAAATTCAGAGATAAAGATCAACAATGTTATGGGAGTCCTTAATCTTTATCATGAAGTGTCTAGTTCAAAACTTGCCCACCATAAGACTAAATTTTTGATGGTACAATCTAGTTCACCTTGTTGGAAATAGGATGCCATTTAATTGCAAATCCTAAACATTAATTATTTCATGTATCTCCTAAGTTCTTGGAATGTGTTCAACAACACTAAGATTAGGATGAGATTAATATTTGATGAAATAAATCATGAAATTGACATTTGTAGTTATTCCTAAATAATAGGAACATGTGGGTGCACACATGGTAAGGTGACACTCACCTTGAGTTTAGTTAACTATTTGAAGTAAGAGATAACACTTCTGAATGCATGTAAAGATCCTAGGAGTTAGGGTTTGATGTTTGCATGCTTGAAGTTTAGTTCAATTCAGTTTAGATCAGTTCAGTTCAGTTTAGTTTAGTTCAGTTCAATTCAGTTTAGTTTAGTTCAGTTATGGTTCAGTTATCTTTAGTTGCATGCATGTTGGTTATTTTGAGTTGCATGTAGTTAGCTTCAATTAACTTGGAATGCATGGCTAATAACTTGAGTTGTATGATAGATAAAAGGGACTACCTCTAGTTAATAGGGGATGACCATTCTTGGTGAATGGTGTTGAGTAAATGTTTCAGTTAACTAGAAATCACTTGGAGCCAACTTGGGTGCCCAAGATGCTTTCTTGGATTTACCTCTTTTGCATGTTGAGATATTTCTAAAGGATCAATTAAGTAGGATTACTTATGGGCGCCAACTTTGAGGAGGAGCTTTGGAATTATCACCAAAGTGAAGGATGAGTTGTAGCTTCAGTTTGGTATGCCCAAATGGATGAAGCACATGTTTTAGCATTGTTCTTCACAAGATAACTCTATTTGCATGAGATATGGTGTACCTTTTAGGGATAGGGCTTGAGCATTGTAATTGTAAATCATGTTGAGTTTACAAAGCTAATTAAAGCCTATATCTCTAGCAAGTTGAATAGAGTTGAGAGAGTTTTTATTGCAGGTTGTGAAGAAGTTTGGTGAAGATAGAAGAAGCATTCTCAAGCAAGAATTGGAGCTATTGTAATTTAGAGATTGAATAATAGAATAATTCTTGGTGGAGTTTTTTCCTGAAAGGGTTTCTCCACGGTACATCTTGTGTAATCTTTCTAATATCCTGTCTAGTTCTTCTATCAACTTCTGTCTACATTCTACAATAGTAAAATGGATTAATCAAGATAATCACCCACAAATAATATATGTAACAAAGAAAAAGCTTACTTAGATCAACAATATTAAATTTTTACAGAGTATTAAGCTAAGAAAACACCTCAGTTTTTCAACATTAGGTATCAGAGATGAGGTTGGGTAGAGTATTGGGACACTTTCTCTTAAAAGATTGGAGGTTTTTTGGGCTTAGTGGGAGCTTTTATTATTTTTGCTATTGCTGATTTTGAAAAAAATAAGTTTGTTACAGAGGTCATTGAGAGCTTGGATTCACAGGTTTGGTGTGAGCTTATGACAAAAATGGGGTTTTGATTATGTGCATCATGATGCCATTGGATTGCTCAGTATCACGGTTCAGTGGGAGCATTTGGCAATGAAGTGGATTCTTGGTTGTAGGATGGTTTAGTTATTATGTCATGGTATACTCTTGATTAGCGATTTAGAGTTGTGACATAATACATGTTATGATAATTATGATCATGAGGAAATGTTTGAAATTCCATATGTTTTTGACAGTAATAGTTTGATGTTTATCTTGTTGCCATGTATAGCTCGGTATCATAGTTAAGTGGGAGCTTTGGTAGGATATAGTGATCTTCATGAAGAGGATGGTAGTCACGATACCATGTGTGACTCAGTGCCACGGTTTAGTGGGAGTTGTTGGCAGTGACGTGGATGCATCATTGGTAAGGTTATCTTTAGGTGATTGGGGATATGTTTTCTTGGTTTAGAGTGGTTGCTAATATGTCATGGTTTACTCTTGTTGCATTTAGAGTTTGGCATATTACATGGTTCTCTTGAGACTAGGATGTATAAGTATGTTATGATGCATGTGATCTCCTAAGAGGAGATGGTTAGATCATGGATGTCATGTTTATGTTCAAGGTTGGAGCTTTGACATTGATCTTGTGTAGTTCTCTTAAGTATCAGGTACATTAATCATTTGCTTGATTACTTCATGAAAGTGTTGTGTTGCATTTGGAGTTTGACATGGATTGGTTGGTTACAGGTCCTCATGGATAGTTGGAGAAATAGGTGAGGTTGGAGTTCTCTTATGGTAAGAGATATTTGTTGGAATGGTTACTTGTAAGAAAAAAAAATTCAACAGAAAAGACCGAGGAGCAAACACCTTGGTTGAATGTGAATTCAACACACTCAGTGGTTTAGCATGCCTCCAAAGAGGCGGTTTGGATACAGATACTTGGGAAAGGTATTGGTTTGGTTGATAATGGGAAGGTATTAATTGAGAAAGTTGACAATTTAATTAATGTTACAAATTATCTTATGAAACCATACAAATAAGTTCTCTTGGTTTTAATCATTTGCTTGGAAGCTTCATGATTATGCACATTGCATTTTAAGTTAGCATGGTTTGATTAGTTGGTGCAAGAAGGCCATTGGCCTTGAGTCTTGTACTTGTTTTTTTATTCCTTGTTTAGAATAATTGCAATGTATAATGTCAAGTGGGAGAATGTTGGAAATAGGATGCCATTTAATTGCAAATCCTAAACATTAATTATTTCATGTATCTCCTAAGTTCTTGGAATGTGTTCAACAACACTAAGATTAGGATGAGAATAATATTTGATGAAATAAATCATGAAATTGACATTTGTAGTTATTCCTAAATAATAGGAACATGTGGGTGCACACATGGTAAGGTCACACTCACCTTGAGTTCAGTTAACTATTTGAAGTAAGAGATAACACTTTTGAATGCATGTAAAGATCCTAGGAGTTAGGGTTTGATGTTTGCATGCTTGAAGTTCAGTTCAAATTAGTTCAATTCAGTTAAGTTATGGTTCAGTTATCTTTAGTTGCATGCATGTTGGTTATTTTGAGTTGCACGTAGTTAGCTTCTGTTAACTTGGAATGCATGGCTAATAACTTGAGTTGTATGACAGATAACAGGGACTACCTCCAATTAATAGGGGATGACCATTCTTGCGTGAATGGTGTTGAGTAAATGTTTTAGTTAACTAGAAATCACTTGGAGCCAACTTGGGTGCCTAAGATGCTTTCTTGGATTTACCTCTTTTGCATGTTGAGATATTTCTAAAGGATCAGTTAAGTAGGATTACTTATGGGCGCCAACTTTGAGGAGGAGCTTTGGAATTATCACCGAAGTGAAGGATGAGTTGTAGCTTCAGTTTGGGACGCCCAAATGGATGAAGCACATGTTTTAGCATTGTTCTTCACAGGATAACTCTATTTGCATGAGATATGGCATACCTTTTAGGGATAGGGCTTGAGCATTGTAATTGTAACTCATGTTGAGTTTACAAAGCTGATTAAAGCCTTATTATCTCAAGCAAGTTGAATAGAGCTGAGAGAGTTTTTATTGCAGGTTGTGAAGAAGATTGGTGAAGACAAAAGAAGCATTCTCAAGCAAGGATTGGAGCTATTGTAATTCAGAGATTGAATAATAGAATAATTCTTGGTGGAGTTTTTTCCCGAAAGGGTTTCTCCATGGTACATCTCGTGTAATCTTTCTAATATCCTGTCTAGTTCTTCTATCAACTTCTGTCTACATTCTACAATAGTAAAATGGATTAATCAAGATAATCACCCACAAAGAATATATGTAACAAAGAAAAAGCTTACTTAGATCAGCAATATTAAAGTTTTACAGAGTATTAAGCTAAGAAAACACCTCATTTTTTCAACACACCTCCATGTTGGATTCCTAAAGAGTGGAAACAAATTAAACATGGGTAGATTACTAGGTATTCAGGCATTCCATTTGGGACGGGTGCCCCAATTTTTGAGATGTAGAATTGGTACTTACAAAAACTAAAACATAAATTGTGTACTTGGGAGAATAATTTTTTTTCATTCGCTAGCAAGATTCAAGTTGTGAATCGAATCTTTTTGGCTTCACATTTGTATTATTCTTCTTGTTGGATGCCATCAAATAAAGGTTATGAGGATCTTATTAAAACTGCTCACAACTTTCTATGGGTGAATTAGGGTGGTAAAGTAGGTTTTAAATTTTCCTCTTGGCTTCATTGTATCCAACCCAAGGCTAAAGGAGGGTTGGGCCTTCTAGATCCAAGTACTCAAGGGATTTTCTTGGTAGCAAAATGGATTATTAGATCAGTTAAAGGTGATGCTTCGTGGAAAATAATGGTTTGTTTTTAGATTTCTCAAGCTACTTCCAAAGGTAAATGGCAAGTTGTCAATTGGGAGGATAAAATTTTACAGGCATCTTTTTTCCACTTTAAAGATTCCTTTCCCTTACTTTCAATTTGGAAGGCATGGCAATAGGTTAGTAATTTTTTTGGTTTGGAGAAGTTCCCTTCAACATGGGTTTAGCTTTGGATCATCATCAATATGGTGGAATAAACAAGTGCAATATCATGGTCTTCCTCTTGCTATTGCCTTTCCAAGGCTGGCATACTACTTATTTAGGAAAGGAATTCAAAGATTCGTGGACTTGTGGGATTTCAATGCTCACAAGTGGGTCAATTGGCACTTTCAACAGAATAATTTTGGTCTCAGCTATAAATATAAAAGCTTTATTAAATTTGTTAAGTTATTGGTTTCCTTTGAGTAGGTGATGAAGATGTGTGTACCTCTTCATTGTACTCCTTTCAAGGATTGGTGGCGGCTATCCAAATGTCAGTTTGAGTTGTTTCCCCTTAAAAAGGTCTACCTAAATTTGCTTCCACGCTTGCCTCTTAACCCTAGATTGAATATGAAATGGAATTGCAAGTTTCAAGAGAAAACATGGAAAAAGCTGAGTGCTTAAATTTGGCATTCCAAAATTGAAGCTAATGTTCACATCTTAGCATGGAAAATCTTGCATTCTAAGTTGCCTGTTGGTGACAGGTTGGGTTACATGCAGATTCATCCTGTTAAATGCCCCTTTTACAAATGCATTGAAAGTTTGAAGCATATATTTTGGGATTGTTTTGTGACCAAAAGGAAATGGAGGGTTGTTTTTGTTTATCTCCTTGCTATGTTTGAGCATACTTTAATTGGAAAGAATCTATTTTTGACTTGGGACTACAAAACAATGTTGTTGTTGATTTTATAAGGCAAATTATCTTGTTTAATTTATGGAAAAGTAGATGCATGGCTGTTTTTGTTGATCATGGTATTCATCTAGGAATATAAATCCTAAGGTTTTACTCTGACATCATTTTGCAAATTATTTTCCTATGTTCTCAATTGTAGGGAGTGCCTAAAGTCAATGTGAAGATCTCCATGCATTTAGACAAGATTAAATGGCAAATTTTGCAACTACATAAAAGTGATGTAATGTGTTCTAAGCAGCTTCAGAAAATGATAAAATTTATTGTCTGATGGGTCTTCTTGCTGTTGTCCAATGCTGTTGTATTTTGTACTTTATTGTGTTGTTAGTTGCTATCCTTTCTAGATGTTAGGCCAAGTGGCTTAGTTTGGTGGGCTATTGTTTGTAATACCTTCTCAACAACCTTGGTTGCCCTCTATTTGTATTATTTCACATTGATTCAATATAAAAAAATTATAATTAGTGCTAGTTTTAGAAATAAGGTTAGAGTTAGGGTTGAATTTATATTTAATGTTTGAGTCACATTTAGGTTTAAGGTTAGGGTTAAAATAGGGCTAGGATTAAGATTAGGTTATGGGTTATGGTTATGGTTAGTCTTAGTGTTAGGTTTAGAATGACAAGTAAATGAACATATAAAAAAAATATTTTTTATTTTCTAAGTCTATTATCATAATATCATTTGTTCAATAGAACATCATCTAAAATGAATTGATTTTATTAATATCAATTTAAAAGTGAATGGAATAATTAAGCATTAATATAAATAAAAATTTCTTGAGAAAATCAATGATTAAATGAAATGTTAATTAAATTATTATTGTTAGGATAAACTTAAAAATTAAATGTACAAAAAAATTTATTTTGTTTATATTGATAAATGAATAAACTTATTAATTATAATAAAATAATCACAATTATATAATTATAAAATCTATCATTTGATTTGTTTTAGAATATGATATTATATTAGATTAAATTTTATTATTATAATAATATATTATATTCAAATTATTTTATAAAATTATTATTATAATGAAAGAAGATAACAAAAATCCTCGACTAATAAGAATCCAAAACCACTCTCATTTTGAAATTAAAAAAATTACATATTTGATCACCCTGATAATAATTATGCCAAAAGCAGGTACTAATAATATCACAAACCTTAAAAATGTGTGCTTTTCTTTAATTTGACATGGCACTGACCCGCCTTAATTTGAAGAGTTGATAGGACACATAAATGTGGGTCCACAAAATTAAGGTTTACATGGGTTCTCTCCAGTTAACTGTGGGATTTTCGTCCACCATTTTTCGGGAGCTAGTGTTGCTCGTAGTATATTTGTACACATTTTTCTAGTTATTTATGAAAACCGGAAATCTTTAATGGAAAAATGCCAGAAGACCATTGTCATGAGTGCTGTTATAAGATTTGAATGATGCTGATTAAGTTTGTTTTTTGTTACAGTCCAAAAGAAGCCCGGGATTTTTCCAAGGCGAAGACGTATATAACTAACCAGGCGGGGAATCCTGCAACTGTAATAAATGTCGTGATATGGAGTTTGGATTTTTCTGCATTGGATGAAAACAAGGTCAAAGGTAAAGACATTCTCTATTTCTGTTAGGATTCTGTATTTATATGAGTTTCCGAAGTTAATATTGTTACCTGCTATTATTACTCTCGACCATGGACGTTGAGCAAGGGGAATCTCTCAAAACTCACAAGGTAGGTGCCCTTCTACTATCCAAATGAAAAAGAAAATCCAGTTAATAATTTGGGTATTCATCTCTGCTAAGTTCTAAATGCTCTTGGGACTAGAATTTTTACTATTAGGATTTACAGACACCCGTAATGTTTTGGGCAGTGGGTTCAAATGTATCTCTGAACTTTATTACTACCGGGAGAGTATTTTCTGGCTGCTTTTGCTCGATTGCCTATATTTTCACAAATTTCAACGATTATATTTACAATTTTAAAAAAGAAGCAATATTCATCAAGTTTCTTTATGGATTCCTGAAAAGGTTATCAGGCTTGTTGAAATATATTTTGTTCCTATAATATACTATGTTTTTCATCTCGCTTAAATATTTTATATTCCTATTAAATCTTATGTTTTGCTTCACACCTGGCCAAACATAGAAGCTTTTTTAATGTTTTTCTTACTTCTAGCTGGAAAGACTTGTCTGCAATTCTATACTTACACATTTTTTCCTTTGGTTAATATCTTGCCTGGGATTCTGGCCATTGTCAATAAGTTGTACTCTTTTAGCCATCTTTTTAGCCATTTTCTTCCATTTGTAGGTGAACGTCCATTTTACTTTTTCTTTTAAATTCATTTTTCGTACAGAACTCTTTAGGGCTATTTTACGCCAGCTGTACTTTTACAGTACCATAACCATTGACCTATGTTGGTCGTTTGTGTACGTTAATATAATTTTTTTCTGCATTGGGTGCTTATTTTGTGAGCAGTTATTTTGATATTAATTTAGTACAATGAATGGATTATTTGGTTCACTAGGAAACAAAAGACCATAATTATCACATCTTAAGCACAATGATTAAACCTATTTTATAATAGAAGAGTTATCCTACCCAATAGAGGAATCCTTTGTTTTTGATAATATAAGCAGCATTTACAGGGCGCTGTACCCTTTACACGATGAGCCTCAAGAGCTAAAAAAGATCAAGTCTAGAGCATTATAAGATAGACACCAAAAAACAAAACACAGAAACAACAGTCCAACAGCCGACAAACAACGACCCAACCAAGACAAGACATAGAGGCAACATACTAACTAGCACCCTCCCATTTTTGAGAAAGGAGGTTAATAACATCCTCCCCTACCCAGTTGGGGCTCTCCTCCATAGTCTTCTTATCCATTTCCTTCTTGGGTACAGCAGAAAGGGTACAGAAAGGGTACCAGTAGCACGGTGGATCATTTTGACAATAAATCGGGTCAAACCAACGAACTTCTTTTCAAGCTTATCCATCCTCTCCTGTAGTGTGCTATAATCATCCACCTTGTCCACAGTCTTGGCATTGTCTTCCTCCATAGCCTGAGGGTCCGAAGATTGGGTTGTCGAATCCTCCTTGAGCATCTTGTTGAGGTCGGAAAAGTGACTAGGCCTTTCCACGAATTCCTCCTCCTCCGTATCTTCCTCCTTCCTTTTGCCTTTACTGTCAGATTGCTCCTCATCACTAGAAATATCATTCATCGACACTTTCTTACTGTTTTTCGCCAGTCTGTGGGATCTCCTGATGTTGGTATTCTCCAACCCCATATCCACAGTAGCAGCCACAACGGTGTCCCCCTTAGAGTCTTTCCCCACATTGTTCTTCCCTTCGTTGTCCATGGCCGACATCTCCACCTGGCATTTACCCTCATCCTTTACTTTTTTCTTTGCTGCCGGTTTGCTGTTCGTCTTGCGGGGAGTAGATTTGAGCTCACAAAGCCCAATTGCCGCTTTTGTTTGAGCAGTCCCCACACCACCTTTCTTTCTCTTAGTGGGAGGTTTAGGCTTAGTGTTTTCGTTCACCGAAGGGGTTTTCCTTTTAGGGCCCTTAGACTTGGCCGGAGAGGGATTAACATTGGGTTGGTCAGGGGGTTCAATTTCCTCAATATGAACAGCAGAAATAGGTTTGGGCGGACAGAGAGCCAGATGGAAATGATAAAGCCTCAAGATGAGGCCCTGGTGTAGCGGCAGGGGAGGCGTATCATCAAGGTTTTGGGCGACAGTGTCCAAACACTTCTCAACAGAAATCTCTAAATCAGTAAGTAAGAAGAAAGGGAAACTCAACAACATTTTGTGATGAAGATGATTGAGAAGAGGCATATGGTAATAATAAAACACCCTATGCCTACCTTCTAAGGTCACATACTTCATTAAAGCCAGACAAACCTGGTCCCAAGGACGAGGGAGCACTTCCCTTTTGAAATCCGATTGAGACTTGACCGGTTTCTCATTTTCTTTGAAGAAAGCATTGAGGCTTTCATTATCCAGGGTCTTGGTGTGCTTAGTGTACTTCTTCTCGCTGCTTGAAAGTCCAGTCGCCTAAGCTATGACCTCCTCATTGACCTCCCATCGTAACCCTCCTATCCTTCCAAGAACTCGCAAATTGAGCTAACATCCTCACATCATGTCCCACTAAGCATTCCATCAACAACGCCAGCCCACCTTCAACCTAGATATGCCAAACCAGAGGATCCTTTCGGAATTCCTCATAGTTATCCGGCTCTGTCCTCACCCTGTCACCACCCATATTGCCAAACTTCACCCTGAGATACTAGTATTCTTGTGATAGAAAGAAATTAAAATGTCTGTTAATGTGAGAGGTCACCCAAATAGTATTGTTTTTAAGCCAGCCAGGATAAATCCGGGTAATCAAGGTGATTTGCAAATTACACGTGCCAGATGTTATTTCCAAAAAAGAAATCTCTGCGGGCCCATAATTGAGAATCTTGAGACACCAAAGGCTTAGGTTACAAAGAATTATGACATTGATAGGTATGTCCTTTAAGTTGCATATGCACAAGTACCAATGCGAAATGGCTGCGGGGCCAAATTTAGAAATCCCTAAGTATTTGACTTTTATCTTATGAATATTTTTAGCGGTGTCGAGAGGACTTAGCATGAACTCCATCCGATATGAAGAAGTCACATCAAAATTGAAATTAAAAGTCCGTATAGGTATGCTAAGGTTATGACAAGACTGCAAATTAAATTTGCACAAGGCCCAATTCATCATAGCCATTAACCCGTGGTACTTCCCATCACCTCTCATAATTAGCTTCGAACCCACATCCTTTGCCCAATTATTCAAATGCTGCCACCTATTACCCACCTCATCATCCTTCATCGTCCACATCACCCAAAGTACAAATATGTGGACAACTCATAGAGCCTTAACAATAGCATAATTAGTTATCATCATGGGAAACAAAGGTGCCCTGTTCCTTAAGGATAATACCTTGTAACTTTGGCGGTAGGTTTCCAATACTCCTCCAACACCTAGACACGCTCCAAGAGGTACCAAGATTAGCCAAAGCGTCAACAACTTGATTTCCCTCCCGAAAGATGTGAGTAAAGATCGTCATATCCAACTTTGATACCATGTGATTTATGTCTAAAAGGATATCTCTTGTGTTCCATCCTAATAACTTGCCAAATTTTAGTATCAATCTCCGACTTGGAATCCCCTTCAATGTGCAGTTTTTTTATCCCCAGAGTAATAGCTAACTGGACACCCTTTAGTAGCACCCTAGCTTCCGCAGTCATGGAGGTCTGAATTCCAATATCCCCGAGTTACTAGCCACAAAGTTACCCCTGTTATCCCTAATGATACCCCCGATGCTAGCCTTGCCAGGGTTCCCCTTGGCCGCACTGTCAAAATTGAGTTTGTGCCAACCCCGATCTGGGGGTTTCCAAACCGTGTCCCTCCTAGCCTAGGCCTTAGAGTTGTCAAAGGAGTTGATCTCCAAATTCCTATTCCAAGCTTTAGCCATCTTGATCTCCCATTCTATAGGAGCTTTGTTCGGGGTTTTCCCAGTGTAAATCGACACATTTACAGAAATCAGCCTATGCCCTATGCCAAAAACCTCCTTAAGGCTCATCTCAATATTCCTGAAGATCCGGTTATTTCTCTCTTTCCACAGGCACCAACAGATGATGGGGGGACCCGGTTCCAAATCTCCCTAGGGATGGGATGTTGGAAGGGACTAGACTAGCTCAAAATGAAGGATTTGATGCCCCTATACATAGTCCAATGAGACCCCAACTTAGCAAAAGCCAGCTCCCAGACACCAACAACAAACGAGCAATGGAGTAATAAATGATCAACAGACTCTTCATTGCATTTACACAACAAACACCTATTCAGGATTTGAAATCTCCTTTTCCTCAGGTTATCCTGAGTTAGGATCCTGTTATAATAGGCCGTCCACTAGAAGAAATTGATTTTAGGAATCATATGCCTATTCCAAACCTGTCTCCAAAGTCCGTTATGATCACCCTGAACCGACAACAGATTGTAAGCCAATCTGACCGATAGATTGCCCAACTAATCTTTGACCTAGTAGAATTCATCCTCAAAGTTGGATAGAGGTAGTTTGGTCAGTGAGAGCAAGTCTTGCAAAGACTTAGCCAACAACACCAACTCAGGGGACAGGAGGCAGCAAAGAACCAGGTCCTTCCGCTGCCTAGCACCCGATAGACCAAGAAAGTAGTCTCTAACATACTAACCAAAGAAAAGCTGCACATGTCTCATAAGGTTCCTGAAACCAGTGTGCGATAGGGGGGAATCAAGCAGCCAAGGGTCCTCCCAAAATCTAATGTAACTACCATTCCCAAGTTTCCATTTCATCCCTGACATGAGCAACCCCTACATTTTGCAAATGTTATTCCAAGCCAGAGAACCGGTAGGGTGATCATTTGAGAGGCATTTTATCATAGGTCTATTGCTAAGATACTTAGCATTCATGATTTTGCACTAGTCCTTTTTATTCCTTAACTGGTCCCAGCCAACCTTAGCAAGTAAGGCTTTGTTGGTACATTGAACATTCCTGATTCCAAGCCCACCACAAGATTTAGGAAAACAAACTTTGTCCCAACTACCAGAGCAAACTTCCTCTTCGCCTCGGTCCCAAACCATAAGAAGTTTCTTTGGTTTTTTTCAAACTTCTCAACAATATATCTAGGAATTTTGAAGATAGAAAGGAAGTAGATAGGGATCCCTTGAAGGGCAGCAATTAGAAGTTGCAGCTTGCCAACATGGCTGAGAATGGAGCCTTTCCACCCCGCCAATTTCCTTTGAATTCTTTCCAAAACCATGTTCCAAAAGGTAGGAGTGACTTCCTTGATAGTGAGGGATAGCCCTATATACATCGAAGGGGGAGAGCCACTCACACAACCTAGGACAACAGTCACTCGAGTCTGAAAGGCAGGAGTGCTGTTGAAGAAGTAAATCTGCTTTTACTGTAATTTATACACTGGCCAGAGCAAGCAGCATAAATGTAAAGGTAGCTCTTCCATTTCCTGGCTTCAATCACAAAAGCCTTCCCAAAGAGGATGCTATCATCAATGAACTGTTGAATAACAACACGTTCCATCGAAGTAGCAAGCTTAACCCCCTTAATGGAGCCCTTTGACAGCAGTTTGGAAATGTTCCTAGTCAACACATCCGCAACCATGATGAACAAATAGGGAGAGAGAGGGTCACCTTGTCTAATGCCCCTCCTAGCATTGAAGAAGCCAAAGGGGACCCCATTAACCAAGGCAAAATATCTCACAGTGGTAATGCACTCCATCAATAGGTTAATCACCATCTGGTCGAAGCCAAACTTTGATAGGACTTTGGGAATAAAGTCCCATAGCACCTTGTCATATGCTTTTGAAATATCCAGCTTGAAGGCCATACTGGCATTGTTGCATCTGTCCATGGAGTGTAAAATTTCATGGGCGGTAATGGCAACATCCAAGATATGATGGCCCAGAACAAAGCCTTTTTGGGTAGGGCTTATCATTTTTTCTAGAAAGGGTTTCAGGCGGTTCACCAAAATTTTAGAGAAGATCTTATAAATGGTATCCTCTGTTGAGATGCAACAAAATTCAAGGTTTTGAGGTTCTTGTCATGCGTAGCTATCATAAATTGATAATTGTCTATCATTTGGCTGACAAATCAATTGTATTATTGACTTATAGCTGTTGTGCTCAAGGAAAAACTATGAGCTATTTTACTCCACTCTGATAAATTTTCACAATTTTTAAAATAATAGATTCACCAATTAAGAAGGTTTTTGGGTAAAGATCAGCCATGTTTTCAATAAAATATATTTAAAGAGGGCGATAGTGAATTGCTCAATTTTGGCAAGGATCTCTAGTTACTCGTCTCACAAGACAAAGAGGTTGACCACTGCATCATCCATCCATCTACTACCCAATTGATATTGATGAAAGGAGATTGAGACACTCTTCCAACTCAGAAGGGAGAGGTTCCCCCTTTTCAGACAGGGAGCTTTTAGGCTCTTGGTAAACAAAGGGCCTTTAAGCACTCTTTGAACAAAGAACCTATTGAATTTTCCAAATTTTACGAGAAGTAATAGTGAATTTCAATTTTGGTTTTATAGTTATTATTTATTAGATTTGCCACAAGTAACAATAGTAAGTTTTAGCATCGGCAGTAAATTTTATGCTTCCTTCCAATTTTAACCTATAATGCTTATAATTCATAGTTTTTGAAATAGAAAGATTTGTCAACTAATTTATGCTCGTAATTTTTTTTTCCATCCCTTTGGATTTCCTTGAATGCGAGCCAGAAAACTACAATGGTTTATGGCTTTTGATTACCAACTGCTGTACTTGCAAGGCTGAAGAAATGAACATGAGAAATTATTTCCATGTCCATAGATGGACCGAAATGGTAAATAGAGCTGCTAAACACATGGCCAACAATGTCCTAGGTAGTGCACAAGACTTGTCCAGGTTAAATCTCTGACTTGATAAATCCACAAAATATGGGAATGCATAAAACACAAACCAGTAGAGTGGCAAACAATTAAGATAAGAGATGGCACTAAATGCAGTACAATGATCAAAACTAAAGATTATCGCCTACAAGTTTCATCCTCTCTTCTCAATCACCATGAATTCCTATGTGGACTTAATGGTCAAATTACGGAGTCCATCTTTGGTACCTTCCTGCTCCATTGAAATAATGAATGCCAGAAGAATTATTTGCTGACATTTGTTAAAGTTGTTTAACACTTACAAGCCATTTTGGATTTTGTTGTACAGAAAGCATCATGGAAGACTGATTTAGCCTTGGTGTACCATTGCTTTGGTGTTGTTTATGGAGATTTAAGTCTGTCGCCACTGTATGTCTATCAAATTAGTTACGTTGAAAACCATAAGTACACGAGGGAAGATATTTTTGAAGTGTTGTCCATAATCATCTGGACATTGACTTTGGTGCCTCTGATCAAGTATGTCTTGATTGTGCTGAGAGCTGATGACAATGGGGAAGGTACAGTCTCTATCAGCCAAATCTTTGCTGTCTCCATATTGGACTTTGAACTTGATGAATAAGAGGTGTCTTTCAATATTAGGCAGTTTTTAGTGCTGGCTGAAGTAAGAGGGTGTCTTATTGAGATGCCAAGAGCTTTTATTCATCCTCTCTTTAAGATTCTTCTGCTTTGTTGCTTACAACATCTTATATCCTTCTATATTCAATGCTGATGCAGGAGGTACATTTGCACTTTATTCATTATTATGCAGACACTCCAATATTTGCTTTTTGCCAAATCTCCAATCTGCGGATGGGGAATTTTCAGCTGACAAAACAGAAATATTACATGACAAAAAGAATGTTTCAAGGGCCGAATCAGTGCTTGGAAAGTGTAAGACTTTGCAGTTTGTGTTGTTCATTGTGGCTTTGTTTGGCAGCAGCATGGTTATAGGAGATGGGGTGCTCATACCTGCAACTACTGGTGTGTTTTCTTATCTTAGCTCTCAGTTGTGTAAACAAACACTTGTTTCTCTTGTGATATGCTTTGGTTTTGGAGAGTTATTTCAAGTTTAAACTTCTAGAAATTAAAGCAACTTTCTATTATGGTAATGAATGCAGTGTTTTCTGCAGCCGAAGGGCTTAGAAGTTATATAAAGTCTCACCATGCTGGATGTAAGTTCTTTTATTTAAGAAGTTCTATATTGGTTTTCTAAAAGTCAATAGCCCACTGCTGTATGCTGTCTCATCTTGTTAAATTCAAGCCATTGCCATATATTACTGTATTTTGTTCCCAGGAATGAGTATTGTCCACTCAGATGCTTACTTGGAATATTAAAGCATTTGTACTTCATTATTTTTTATTTCCCTCTTTTGTGTACTGAATAAATTACTAAAGCTAATAAAATCTGTAAAGTTCTTGTCAAATTGCATTGTTTTGCCTAGATTGACCAGGCAATTGGAACATTGCTTTTCAACTTTTGTGTAGAGATTTAGCAACTTATCTCTCTTAGGAAACTTTATTGCATGTAATTTTTAACAGTCTATGTTGTTACATCATTTTTTTCTTTTTTAACTCCAAATAGTTCATCAATGATTGCATTTTGTGCGTGATCTAAAAAAAAAAGAGGTTTGTTTAATATAGTAAAATGCAAAGTTACTTAGGCATAGAGCTCCAATTTCGAGAAATTCACTTCCACACAATGTAAGCTATATAAAATGAAATAGGAAAGGACATTGAATGCAATGTCCCCTTCTCGAGCATGATCTTTCCAGTTGACCGTTGGCCTATTCCGGAGACCCGTAGGCTACTCGGAAGGTGAAATTAAGGTTTCGTGTTTTGGAGGTTGCTTTTGCTTGAGGTTGGTTGATTTAATGGCGGATTCTTTCTGGGTTTTCAGAGAGCTTCGCAGTGATATGTTTCTCTTGGCATTCTGAGCACCTTAAGGAATTTACTATTTTTAGTAAATTCTATTTCTGGCAGTGGTCTTGTCGCCTCGGCACAGTTGGCTTTCCTCTTCAATCTACTCAGTTGGTTTGTTCAATTTTGGCCTTGGGATGCATTTTCGGAGAGATAAGTTCATTTCATTTAAATAACATTATATTTTAATGTTATATTACCCCCTTGGCCTAATCTCTTAACTTAATGTTGTTTTAAAAGGTGGTCTTTAAGGGGTGGCGCCTCATTGAGGTAATTTTATAATTATTAAGGTCAAAACTAAGCCTTAAGTTGGACGCCAATATTGAAGAGATGAATTTCATTAAAGGTAAAAATTGAAGCCTTGAAGAAAGTGACGCCTTTTCTTGGAGGGAAAAGAATTAGGGTTTCGTGAAGCTTCTGGAAGGGTCTTCACAAATTATAAAAGGACATCTTGGGTCTTCACTTGATTATCTTTTGTCTACAGGAATGTTATGCTGCCGGTTTGGCTGTGGGATTGCTTCGAGGAATGTAAGCCTCCTGGCTTGGCATTGCTTCTCGCTTGAGAGATAGCGACTAGTGGTGAGGTAGTGTAGTTTGAGTGTTTTGTAGTGGGATTTCTGCATTGTTGTCATTGTGTGGATTTGTAGTTCAGTTTTATGCATATTAGTGAGATTCTGGAATTGCATATTCTATTACAGCAGATTGCTGTTTTTATTCATAAGTCAAAAAATACAAAAAGAATCATTCTGGGCGTTGCATAAATCTCTCTGTTTGTGAGGGGCGACCCTTTTCCCTAAGTTGCAGATTTTTTAGATAAGTATTGAATTTTTAAAGTCAAATCACCCTTCCTTGAGGGCCGTACCATTTGACTTTGCCTTGGAATTCGTGCATAATTACTATGGTGTCTTTTGATTAGTTTTCAGTGCTCTATCTTGGTCGCCTTCATCATTAGGGTATATTGCATTTCGTTTCACATCAATTGGATGAGTTGTGAGAGAGATATGATCATTTTAGTGTGGTGTTAGGTTGCTGGTTTACATTTTAAAGTGCAGATCTGTCTAAATCAGAATCTCCAGTTTGGCATTTGAGTGAAGTAATTAGTCTTGGCATTCTTGTTAAGAAAGGAGAATCCTCTTATTTGATGCACGCTAAATTGTTCTAAATTCTATGCTCTTGGTAGGCGATTTCTCTTCATATTGTAAGCTGAACAGTAGTACTGTCAGCATCTCTCTAATCTTGCTTATCATGTTGTGTAATGATTACTTTACTTTCTGAAGTTGCATTGTATTTCTTTATATCTCCGTCATATGGTAGCTCCCATTCCATCTTGGGTTGGAAAGCACATTCTTGACGTCGAGTTACTTCAGCATTCTCGCTTATTTCCCTTAATTGCATTGTAATTCTTAGCATCTCCGTCATATGGTAGCTCCAATTCCATCTCGGGTTGGAAAGCACATTCTTGACGTCGAGTTATTTCAGCTTATTAGTTGGTAGGGATCCTCTGACCACATGCTCGTCGTTCTCCGGCGCATTCTTGGTTAGAGTTCTTTGTATCAGCATTTCTTTAAGATCCTCTGACCAATGCTCACACCTTGCCCACATTGGGATCCTGGTGTACATTCTGGTTAGAGTTGCTTTCAGCATCGTTTTGGTTTAGAGCTAACCTTAACGGGTGCATGTTGATTGTAATTTGCAATTGAAAAAATAAAAAAAAATTGGCTCGGAATATTTCATTGAACCAAGAAAAGGGGTCAAAGGGTTTCTTGAATAAGAAATGTTTTAAGGTATATAATATATTTAAGAAATTCTGAAATTCTGAATTTGAAATTCTCATTATTGAAACAAATGCATGCATCATCCAATTAGACTCAAGAGTCATAAACACAAATGAGGGCAATTGTCAATATTATGAATCACAATCATAAAACAAGCACTGGTATATGTGCAAGAAATCTCATCAACTGCTTCCGTATTACCATAACAAGAAGGTTTATAATTTGATTGCATACCAAGTGCCTGATAAAGAAGAGTAATATTTAGGAAGGGAATATGGCAACCAATTTGAATCTTTCCTGAACCAAAACCGAAAGACTAAACTGGAAATTGCTGAAAATGAATTGAAAACTTACAGGATTTAGGCTCAAATAATACTTTCGAGGGATTCATTGCTGAAAATAGGTAAAAAATCTGGAAAAATGTTTCTCAAATTCTCCTTAAGAGGTTTGCCATATTAAGAACCTAAGATTTTTAGTGATAAAAATCATAGCCTGCAATCTATGGATTTTCAGAATCAAGCTATTTTTAGATACAATACCAAAAAGATGGCAAACCTAAAGCTTTGTGCATTTGAAACATTTCTTGTGTTGGTCATGCTTGGAATTTTGTTAGACATAGTAGGAGACTCAGTGGTCGTTATTAAGGGCATGTCATAAGACATGACCTGAGTTGGAAGCTGAATGTGATATTGTGCAAAGCTTACAATCCTATTCAATGCTTCGATTCCATCTTATTTAAACAATACTATAGGGAAGCCAACCAAATGGGAGATTTGTCATCTAATGAAGGTGTGCAAGATTTGATTAGATCACATTTCATAGTCATGAAATGTACCTAGATGGGGCTATAAGACCTATGGATTCATGATAAAGAGGGGCACACTTATATGACTTCTGTTTGTGAATGCTTATTTACACAAGAAAAGCCTATATTTATAGGCTAAATATCTGAAAAATAGAAATTTAATGTTTCCAACTCCTACATACCAAATATGAACAATACACCTCCTTTTTAATACATTTCTATCCACCCTTTGAATAATTCTGCTCACTTGCTTGCATATGGTTTTGAGTAATAAATAAGTATAGTCAGCACATGATTTTGATTGATAAATAACTATAATTGACACACTGACTTTAATAGATGTCCTAATCATTTCCTCCCCTAGAGGAAATTGCCTTCAATTTCTACCCAACATTTGGGAACTTCTCTAGAAAAACTGACCTGTAGAACCAGTTGGTCAGCATTAATAGTGTGTCTTTGCAGTCAACGATGCATGTAGTAGCTTTCCCCTTGCAATTGGTACAAGAATGAACAATGAGCAAAGTCCTTTGGCTAGTGGTTGTTGAAAATCAAGAATGGTAGTCTCACAATGACTGATAGAAACTATAGTTCAAAAACTCATGACTTGATAAAATTTAGCAGACCCAAATTTGACTACTCAACAAAACTCAGCATCTTAAAAAATACTCTTAAAAAAATATAAATTGTATGCAAAATATAGTTACATAATGTATAAAATGAGTTTGTAAATGTTGGGAAAGTGTTTTTTATTAGATTCAAATACAAAAATAGTACAATATTGTGTCATCATGCAAATACAACAGCTGATAAATACATGTATTATGATGACTGAAATCGTCATCAAAAATTACATATCCATGCAATTTATGAGAATTTACGATTTCCTCTTCCCCATATACATTCTAGTGATAGTTTAGGGCCTACTCCTTGTGGTTGGTTGTGACTCCACCCTTGTACTAGAAGGCTGCAGCTCCGCCCTCAAATGAGGGGTTAATGACTCTCCATTCGCTCAACATCATCATCTCCCATGATATGTCCAATCCAATCGCTGCTGCTTTGCTGTACCTTCCTCTGCTTCCCTCTCAAATTCAACAATCTTGCCTTTTGTAAACATGAGGGCCTCCTCATTGTGTACAATACAATTGCTATATGGATCAATTTCATCCAAGTCTTTTGGTTCTTGAGCAGCTGTGTCCTCCCATCTTTATTGTGTGAAGGTAAAGGTTGTATTTCACAAAGACAAAGTCATTAAGATGCTTTTGTGTCAATTTGTTGTGCTTTTTCGTATGAATGGTCTAAAAAACACTCCAATTGTGTTCACATCCAAAAACATTACAAGTTTGAGACAAAATGTGCAGGGCTAACTTTTGAAGCTTTGGGGTATTTCTGCGCCAATCTTCCCACCAAGAAGCTGCAAAGAAGAGATTCAAAAGTTGTAAGTAAGCAAAATATTTATAAGCTATAAGGGAATGCTTCAATTTTTTGTTACCTGGTGCTTGGGTGGTTCTCTCTCAAATAGCTTGTGTTGAAAAAAAGAGTCCCCCCTAACTTCCTTATAATTTGCAGCTCCCCCATAATTAGTGATCTGAAAATCAGGTCAAGTTGCTTGACCAGTGGGGTTAGTTGAAGGTCACTTCTTAGGACTTGCACTAGTGAGAGCTTTTCATCACCAAAATAGACGATACATGTTGCATGATAACTGAAAATGTGGATTAGAGAGCATCTAGGATGGTCTAGAATATCTTTGTTGCCTTTGGTTCAGTTCACATATGTCATCCCTAATTAAAAAGAAGAGTTTTGCAATTTCATGAATGTATCAAATGCCAAGATGATTGGCTTGTTCACTCGACAAGCGCACAAACCCTAGTAGTGGACAACTCTTTGCCTTGATGAACTCGTCATGTTTTGGAACATCTTTTTTGCCTTTGGTTTAGTTCATATATGTCATCCCTAATTGAAAAGGAGAGTTTTGGGAGTTCACAAATGTGTCAAATGCCATGGTGAATGGCTGGTTCACCTGACAAACACAAAAGCCTTGGTAGTGAACAACTCTTTGCCTCGACAAACTTGTCATGAAGCAACAAACAAAATATCGACAAACCAAGGAGCACACATTCTCAAAGGAGGGAGTGGAAGATGAAGGGATTTGGATTGTTAGTGTAAACATGGTACTTTATCTTAGTTCAATTACTAGCTAGTTATCCACTTAAGTCCTCATTACACTAGATTAAGTTTACTTAGGGATAATGTTGTTGGGCTTTAATGACCTTGAGTTGTCACAAGTTGTCTCATCTCATAAGATGACAACACCTGGCATAATTTTATTACATCTTGAGTCACACCTTGGCCTATACAACCAAGGGGTTCCCTTTGTAATAAAAAATTCTCAAGCTCATTGTAAGCTTTGCATTCTCTTGAGTAGAATATAGTTTATTCTTGCTCGTTTCTAATTTCCATATTTTCTTTCCTTCATCCATTTGCATCTTGGGTAAGCTTTTTAGCCAAATCTTACATGAATGTTGAATTGATTCATTGGATGCCTTTTTGCTTCCTAGATGCCATGTAAGGGGAGAGAAGGTTTATATCTTGGATAATCATGTGGTTGCATGGGTTGGCTCTCTTGGCAATCTTCATTTTCATGCTTGTTTGGTGGATTTGCATTGGTGAATCAGGGTTTTCACTATTTTAGGAGGTAGAGTAGGAGTGAAGAGGCTTGTATTTGATGTTGTAAGTCTCATTGAACCATGTTTGATGGTGTACTGCCTGTACAAACACATGAGATAATGGTATGAGGGGTTTTACACTCTTCTTGGATTTTTTCACATGGCTTGGGTTTTCTCTAGCTGAAACTTGGTGTTTGTTTCCATTTGACAGGTGTGCCACATATGTTCTTGTTACCATGTTTGTCATTAGTTCTAAGTATGTTCAGAGTGTTGTAATTGTCAATTTGAATGGATATTTTAATGGTAGAAGTGTGTTTGTGTTTGTAGAGCTAGCATGGATTTGTTGTTGAAATTTGACTAGAGGCATAACTTTAGTCTTTTATAGATCAATCAGATCCCTTGTCTCAACATTAGGCATCATCCTCTTAATGCATGTTGAGAGGTCTTCCATAACCTCCACATATATATCTGTGAAGTCCTTTGAGGAAAAAATTGGGGTTGAGGTAGTACCCTGTCACATGAATGGGTTGATAGAATCAATTATCCCACCTCCAATCAATGATCTCTTAGATGGGTTCAAATTTGGCTTTGTCTCCTTGCTTTGAATGGCCTCATAAATGTAACCCATTAGGGTTTGTTCGCGATCCATCAAGCACAAAACCTTGACTAAAAGCTTTGACACCTTCAAACAAATTAAAGTTTCAATTAAAATAAAAAAATTGAACAATATCTTGTAATTAGAATTTTTAAAAACAAAATTACAATTTAAAATTCAAATTAAAGTTTGAAGTTACCTTGATGATCTCTATAGCTCTCTTTCCAAAGATGCTGTAAAAATTTGTCTTTGCGAACCTCTCTACATCAACTTTCTTTGAGTAAGATGAGTCCAACCTTGTTTGGCTCACAAACATTTGCTTTAAAGATGTTAGTAATGTACAAATGATTTGCAAGGTGAGAAAGTTATTTGCAAACTATGTCACACCTACTTGCACAAGCTTTTTCATCTTGGTGTGATCTCTCATCAAGTTGAGATTTCAAGGTGATTGTAGATGTATTTGGTGCTGTTCTTGGTTTCTTTCATCACTAGTCTCTCCCAATCAATTTTGCCTATGTCCTCTAAGAGAGGGTCAAAGCAATGGGCAGTGCAAGGGGTCCAAAAAAATATTGGGTGCTTCTCTTGAAGTAGTCTCCCTACTACCACATATGCTGCTACATTATTGGTTACAATTTGCACCACATTTTCAATTCCCAACTCCAACATAATCTCTTCCATCATTATATTTTAATTCTTTGCATTTTTTACCTTATTTGAAGTGTTTATAGACCTCAAAAACACCATCTCACCATTCAAATCCACTAGAAAGTTGATGAGGGTGTGGTTCTTTCCATCTCTCCATCTATTTGATAGTATGGTGCATCCATACTTGTGTCATTTTTTCCTTTGATCTTCTAGAATTGTTTTTGTGTTTGTGATTGCCTTTTGTAGCAATGACCCACTTATGTCATATGGAGTGGGTGCCCTATATCCATTTCTTGCAATTGTTAATGCCACACGCAAATTCTCCCAATATGGGCCCTTCACCATGTTGAAAGGGAGATTGTTGCAGAGCCAAAAATTAGCTCAAGCCATGTTTGCTTCTTCTTGTTCCATGTTGTACCTTCAAGCAAAGGTTTTGGTCTAGGTGTGTTTTGGGGAATAGAAAAGCCTTGTGACTAGACTTTGCTTAAACTATTTTAGAGCCCGACTTTGCAAGCCTAAATAATAATGATTAGGCTGAGTTTTTCCCCTATATTGCATTTGCTTGTGTAAACCTACTTTTATAACTGATTTGAGATAGTATAAGTAGTTTTTCCATGAGTAATTTGTTTTCCTAAGTGTTGCCTTGTGTCGTCCTCTATATGCTCATTATGTGTTAAAGTCTGCAAAAAATCCAAAAAATTCCAAGTGTGGGGGTGTATTTGGGTCATTTCCTCAAGTTGTTGAAAGTTGTCGGAGGTTCAGATTTTTGAGGTTGTCCATCTTGGTATGACATCCCATCCATTTCCCCCTTCCCCTTTGTCCTTATTAGGTTGATGGACATCATCCTTTCGGCATACCTTTCCACTCAATCCCAACATCCCAATCCCTAGCCTTGTAAAATTTCTCTAAGTATGGTTGTCAGACTATTTTCCTCTTCCTTACTTGCATACCATTTCATTTGAGCCCCAAAACCTCAATCTTTTGCATTAAGTTTCTTTTGGTGTCAGAGTTTCAAGCACCCACTTACCAGAGTGTCATTTCACTGGAAACCCCAAACTTCAAAATCCCGACCTAGTGCCTTAGAAAATTTTAAGTGTCGGAGTTTTGGACTTGTGCTTCTATAGATACCATTCTGTAATGTCCCCGTTTGTAGCACTACACTTTTCAGTGTTTGATGGTCTATCTTCGGTGTGTTGTCGACCAGTCAGAAGCAGAATTAGGGTTTCCAGCTGCTTGGTGTGTTCTCTTGATGATTCAGGGTTTTGCTTGTTGGAGTTTGGTTGTTTGGATTCTGGACTCTTTCTGGGTTTTCAGAAAGCTTCGCAATGGTGTCGCATGCAGTTTGATCCGAGCGATTGTCCGAATTTACTATTTTTAGTAAATTCTATTTTTAGCAATGGTCCAGTCAGCATCAGCTCAGCAGGCCTTCCTCTTCTGGCAGTTCATTGGGTAATTCTGATTTTTGGCTTAAGGGGTTCATTTTGGAGGAATAAGTATTTTAAAGACAATAATGTTTTATGTTATAAAATAACCCCTTGTCCTAGTATTATGACTTTAAGTTGTTTTAAAGAAGGGGACCTTGAGGGGTATTTTCTCATGAAGGAAATATTTTATATTCCTAAAGTCAAAAATACTTCTTGGAGAAAGGGACGCCATTTTATGAAGAGGAGATTTTTAATAAAAGTCAAGATTGAACATTATGAAAGGGGGCGCCCGAACTTGGAGGGAAAAGAAGTCAAATTCAAATATGAAATTAGGGCGCATCTTCTAGAAGTTTCTGGAGAGCCTTATCAAGTCTATATAAGGAGGCAGTTGCTCTTCATTTTATCATCTTTGGATTATGCTATTGTTATGCTGCCGAAATGGTTGCTGGATTGCTTCGAGGAATGAATGCCTCCTAGCTTTGGCTCGACTTCGTGCTTGAGAGATAGCACCTAGTGGAGAGGTTTGCTTGTTTGAGTGACTTTTTGTAGTGAGGTTTGCATTTGTAGTTTGGATTTGCTTATGTAGTTTGGTTTATTGCATTTTATGTCATTTTCTGGAGTTGCTGATAACAGGGCTGAATCTATAGTTTCACTCATAAATCAAAAAATACAAAAAGAGTTGTTCTAGGTATTGTCTCATTGGTTTTCTCTGTTGGAAGTGACCCTCCATGAATATTTGCAGATTTTAATATGAAGCTTATGATTTTATAAAGCAAATTCGTCATTCCTTGTTGGGCACCCTTTCTGGAGTGCTTTGGGATCCGTGCCATTAATTAATAGCCACTTTAAGCTGCCCTTCCTCATTACTAAATTAGGTGCCATCATTTTGAGGGTCTATTGCATCAGATTTGAAGTCATTTGGGTCAGTTTTGAGTGATATATGAGCATTTTAGTGAGGTTTTGTGTTGCTGGTTTAGCATTTCAAGTTGCTGGTCTGTTATATCAGTCTTGAGTAATTTGCATTTTGGTGAGGAGTTTGTGTCTGGAAGGTCATATTTAACCTTGGAATGATCATATCTACTACTGCAACAGTGGAGAGCTTCTAATCTTATTCATTGCAGGCATCTTCTGATATTTTTGTAAGCTGAACAGTAGTACTGTCAGCATTCTCTCTTCTGTTCTTTACTTTACTATATTTCCCACTGGATAAGTGGAAGAGGCTAGCTTGCCGCCTATCTACAGTTGAATTGCATTGTAATATCTTTCATCTCCGCCCTATGGTAGCTCCATTCCCACTCCGGGTTTGAAAGCACATTCTGGGTGTTGAGTTTATTCGAAGTTGCATTTGTATTTCTTTAAATCTCCACCAAATGGTCGCCTCATTCCATTCTGGTTTGGGTAGCACATACTTGGTGTTGAGTTACTTTCAGTTGCAGTTCTGATTTATTGTACTGACGATCCTCTTGCCATATGACAGCCTCTCTCTTGTTGAGATTGAGTGCGCATTCTTGGCAAAGAGTTATATTGTAACTGCTGGTTTGATTTATCTAACCCTAACGGGTGCCTTCTGCATTGTTGTGTACTTGGCAAAATTTGAAAAAAATTGGTTCGGGATCTTTCACATTCCCTTGGCATCCCCGAGCTCCGATCTATGAAAGCTTGCACTAAAAAACTTAAGCCTTTCATTTGTGCTAGACTTTTGGACTTCCTTATCCCTTGATGGCTTATGTTGTTTCCCCGCCATGCTATTGGAGTTCCCTTTCCCCAAGTACCCTTTCTATGTCATCCTTGACCTTGACCTTTCGATCCTTTGCTGTCAAAATCGTTGTCTTTTGGATAGGAGTTGCAGGCCATTCCTTATTTGGGTACCTGTTGATGTGATTTTTGTGACCGCACCAATCAGCAGAACAAAGTAATCCAAAGGCTACTCCATTCTCTCTTGATCAAAGTATTCCGTGTGCTAAGATTGCTAGAAAGATCGCACGTTCAACTCCAAGGTTCCGAAATGCTTTGGAATACGCTCAGTAGGTTCGTTGTGATATGTTGTTTTTACGAGGGGACTTACACAATTGTTCTTAAGGTTTGCAGTTGACAACCAACTAATGATTGGAAGGGGATCTACGCAATGCGGATGATTTAGCGTTGAGGTATGAATTTTCCTAAAACTAACCAGGAATAAACTGAATTGAATGGTTGCAGGGATTAAAGAATCTATGTTCTATCTAAAGGCGGGACGTGGGATCAATTTTGGCAAACTTCAACCAAACTCTACTCTACCTCATGTCCGACAGCTTACACAAAGTTGGTGCAATCTTCAAGGGGATGGCAAGAAATGTTCAAGTTACAATCTGACATCAAGATACCGTCAAGACGACGCATACCAAGATATGAATTACAACCGAAGTTAGGCTTATAAAATGCTCCAGTTGACCACACAAGGCAAACTTGCCATCAACAAGCCGCTAGTGGTATGGACGAAAATGAAGTTGCCTCGATCAACACCACAAATCCACTCCTAAAATCTACTTGTATGAAATGAAAATTACACTACTTTAAGCTACTTTACGCTACTTGAAGTAGAAGGGATGAAGAAACCTTGCTAGCTATCCATAACAAAGATGAATTTCACCATCAATGAAAGATCTTTTATTATGAAATTTTTACACAACAATCTCTTACAAAAGTTTTCAAAAGAAAACTTTCCTTCTCCTCCAAACTATGCTATGCTAAACTACACAATTATACTATCAATCTCTGTGCTCTAGTCTCTAGTCTGATGTCTAATCTAATTCTAATGAATACAAATGAGGGGGACTCCCCCTTTTATAGATAGCCCAGTCCAATGGACGGCTCAGATTACAATCAAATGAATGGCTCAGATTGAGCCACCTCAACCCTAACCCTAAAAACTGCCAGAATAGGGAGTGGTACAATAAATGAATCAAAGATTCCCACTCACTCCCAAAATAGTAAAGGCAATTAATGCCCACAATCAATCCTCTAGAAGGTCATCATCTAGTAGTGCATTCCCGTTCTCCTTCTCCCTGGCTGCAAAATCGATGAACTTGGTAATCACAGCCTCGACCTCCTGAACTGAGATAGGCGAAATATGATCCAACTGAAACTCCAACACCGTGACTGACTGTCCATGCCGTGTGCAAGATTTTCTCCAAGCAGCTAAAGCATCCTACGTATTCTGAATCAGGTTGGAGAAAGTAGAAATGTTCTCAAAGTCATCCTGCACGAAAGTCTTCACCTCCGAGAAGAAAGGCAGCAGCCCACTCCTCAATCCATCAGTAGTCACCTCATCAGGATTCAGCCATCTAGCAAAGATTGCCTCCAAGGTATTCAGGACTCCATCAACAATATTCATCATAGCCTTCCTGACTCTAGCTGAATCCGCCTGTGCTGCATCAAAGAATCCACGTCCTGTGACTACTGAAGAGTACCATCCAGCAAAATTATACCTATCACCCTCCTGAATGACTCCTCCATCAATCAACATCTACAAAGGAGTATGCATCAATGCCTCCAGACGCTGAATAACTTTGCTCTGATAAACAAAAGCATCACCCCAGGCTTGATCAACTGCCTCCATCCGTGCCATAATGCTGGAAGCTTGCTGGTAAGCATGAGCAAGGTCTTCCATGAACTTCTCTGTCTTGGCACGAACTCCTGTAACCCATTTATCTGCCTCCTGTGCCATCTTCCTCAAATCCTCCAAGCCACTAAATGATTCTCTGGATAACTCGGCTGGAAGCTCAAGTGCTGCATTCTCTTGCCCACAAGGACGAGATAAATGTTGCATGTATCCTATCAATGTCTTATGCTCTTGCTTCAATTTCTTAGATTTTCCTTCAGTCCTGAACAATCTATCCTTAAGCGCCTGATAGGAGTTATCACACTCCTCAACAATCTGTGCACTTGTGGGACGTCCTAACTCCATAGTTGTGATCACATAATTTTCCGGCACTGCTTCATCCCGATCACAATCAACTCGTGGCACCGCAACATGAAGGGTGCGAGAACCACCCTCATCAGTTGAAATCTTCGAAAATTTTCGTGCTCTCTTCTTTGGTGGAGGCACGCTGATCCTATTCAAAAATTCTTCCATCTCTATTGCCGGATCAATCTCTTCATTGGGGCTCCTTCTCATTCTATCTCTAAGCCAATTAGGTACAACCTGCTGAATAACAAATGGATGCTCCTCTCTTGCCTCTACTTCACGGACTTGTTCAACTTCAATATCATTCTGGCAAGGCTCATCGGGCTCTAATGGCTGAGTATCTCCTGAAACTGCATCATCCTCTAAAGCCGTCCCTAACTCACGCTGGAAGCGAGTGTCAGTAGCAATCTCCTCATCTTCCTCTAGTTGATCATCTCTAGTAGGTGCATTAACACTCTGGCCAACTAATTCTCTCCTCGGTGGCTGATTTTCCTCATGTAATTCCTGCCCTTGATTCATTGCAATTCTCTGATAAGCAAAAAGCGAAACCTCCTGTATGCTTGGAGAGCGTGTCTCCAATGGCGTGGGTGACTCAATCACAACTCTCGGAGGCTCCGGCTGAACTGGCTCCTTCCTTCGAGATTCTGGTCCTCAAGTAATTTGTTTCTTCCTGTTGGTAGTGGGTGCCCTGTGATCTCCCATCAAGTTGTAAGTCAAAGGAATTGACCTACTCTTCAATCTGCTCACATGCCTTTCAACCCAGGCTCTAGTGAAAGTCATGACTGGAATACAAAGTGTGTCCAAATCGGCTATCTCTGGCTCCGACCAATCTGGTGGTGGAAGTGGCGTGTCTCTCACTGCCTCATAATCTAGATGGAGAACGCTTATGTCCTCATCCACCTGGTCTGGTACTGGAATGACTTCACACTCCCTGATCATACTCAATGGCAACCTAGAGAACACTCTCTTCCTAACTTCAGCCTCATCTGATGTACTAGCCCAGTAATCCTCAATGTTCGCCTTATGCTTAAACTCTTCTAACAGTATCCATCTGATATTGCTATGTGGATCATAATGCTGTCTGCTGGTGTGATGGGAAAAATGAAAGAACTGAAGCTCATTTTCAGCTTCTCTAGCTGCTTGAAGTGAAGGACACATTTCGTCTAAGTTACCCATGACAATCGGGAAGTCAACTCCTCCCTTCTTCTTTTTCTTCTGAATCTTATCGTAGGAAACCAGTTGCCTAGATATCTCTAACATCAAAATTCTATTGGTTGGGTACTTAGGCAGCCTATATGGATATGAAGAAAAACCTTGCAACCTGATGTAAGAAAACTTCGGAAACTGAATAAACCAGCACCCATACCTTTCTATTAATTCCTAAGCTTCCCTCGAGATCCTATGATGAGTCCGCTCCTGAAGTGATCTCATTATGTGCATGGTGAAGGCATCATTGACACGCTTGTAATGGGTAGTGCTTGTCAGGTGCAATTGTGGACAAGCCTCATGAATTTTGAATTGGTGAGAACCGCAACCAATTGGCTCCTTGTAAGATATTCCTCTATACTTCGTCATGCGAGCCAACAAGTAAATAATGTAGGAGCCCATGTAGAATGTCTTCATCCTTCTCAGACCCAGGAGCTGCTCGGAGCTGCTCGTGCAAATTGTCACTAATCATCACAGCCCAATTGATGTGCTCTTTTCCTTCTAGCACGAGGTTGATGTAATAGAACATCCATGGCTCAAAAATAAACGCTTGAGGGCAGCCTCCAACTCTACTCAGCATCATGATCAGGTCACAATACTCTTGCTTCAAATCATCTGATATAATCTGCTTCGGCAATTTTGTACGAGAGGGCTTGGGCTTGTTCATCCAGCGAGTGTTGATCACTTCTACACATCTCTCGAATGTAGAAGCATACATTTGTTCAGCTCGCTCCCTTGTTTTGTAAATCATCCTCTCATGTGCTGGAATTCCGAAAGCGTTGCCGATAGCTGCAGGAGTGAGGTTGGCGAATACTTGGCCATCTGGTGAGACAATTGACCTGTGATCAGCGTCATAGTAATTAGCACACTCCATCATCAACTTCGAACACTGAATAGTTGGTCGGAAACCAACAGCTGCATATAGGCCACTTCAAACAATATTGTTTGAAGTGATTGAAGGACGGTGACTGCCAACTCCCATTATCCGATTTTTGAAAGTCTCCAAGTTGAAAGAACCCAAATTTGTATCAGCCAGCTTGCTCAACTTTGAAGTGAACTTAGACTCCGATAGGAAAGGCTTGCTCAACTTCTTGATAACAGCCTACCTGGATTTGCCATTGCTATCTCTGCCAGTTGCTCTTACTTCAACCATCTTGCAAAATAATAAACAGCCATCAGCAATTAACATAGAAAAATAATAAAATAACATGTAGAGGGCTGGCATTCGACTTTTAAAATTTGAGAAGTTGCAACATTCTATTCATCTGCAAACCTCAACTTCTCCTTCACAATTTCGAACTTTCAATCACTTAGAAAGTTTATGCAAGCTTCAACAACTTCAACTCTACACTTGAGAAAATCGTCCAACTTCACTTCAGCAATTAGACTCTTTTAAATTCGCACTTCAGCAACTTTCTTCTACTTCAAGTCGTACTTCTTCAATACTCAGCCACAAACTTTCCTCTGCAAACGAGAATCGAACTTCTTCAGCTGGTGAAAAAATGAATAAACTCTCAATTCTTATAGCCAAATTGAATTCTAGAAGGAGGCCAATTTTAGCCAGTTCATTAAGTCTCCACTACCTCACAGCAGGAATTCAAATTTCCCTCCTCTGGCAATTTCAACACTTGTCACCTAGCGTCCAGAATCTTGACCTTCTAGAATTTCAAAAGATTCATCTTGACTGGCGTACTTAGCATTTTTAATTCACTTTTGAAAATATTCACTTCAAATTTACTCTTTAAGATTTAATTCACCAGCTGAAGCTCTGTCATTTAATTTTTTAAATCTCTGACTCTGGAAGATTCATCTCATGAAGAATTCGATCAAATTCATCTAGGCAATCCATTTCGAATTCATCATCTAAGGCATTTTACCTTCGAAAACACATTTTATTCACTTTGCCTTAGAAAAAAATTTAAATTTCCCTTAGGAAAATTCCGTAATTCAAGTGCCGATCAAATTCTCCATCCCGAAAGCCTTGGCGAAGTGCAGAAGACACTAAAATCCATTCCTTGTCGAAGATCTTCAATATCCAGAAGAAAATTTCTTTCAGAACTTGTCGAATTCTTGGGTATACAACGAAGGAGTTCATTTAATTTTTGAATTTTGAACCTTAGAAAAAATCATTTTTCACCACATTTAATCCATTTCTTCATCCCTGTGAGTATTTTCTTGCTCTAACTTGAAAATTTTGATCAACCTCGCGAAGCTAGCACGTCTGACTTCATCCATTGCCAATTCATTCATGCCTCTGAAAAATTTCATCATTCTTCCAACTTGGGTGTATTTTCCTAGAGGGTGAAATTTTGTGCCTTAGAAAAATTTAAAATCACTAGCATAGGCACATTTTGAATTTTGCCTTGGAAATTTTTTATTCATCTTCAAGTCATTTTTCCTGTGGTGAGAAAATATTTTTTTAACTCATACAATTTTCTCTTTTAACACCTTGGGCGCATATTGTATGTCATGGAAGATGTTTTTAATTTCAACGCCTAGCATACTTTTATCACCTTCACTCCACTTTACCTTGGGCGCATTTCACACTTAGAAGAGGATATTTTATTTCAACGCCTTAGCAATATTTTCAACACCTTGGGCCTTGGCGCATCTAGCACATGGAGGAAGACTTTCACCACGCCTTGGTAATTTTATTTCATATCACCTCACTTACTTCTTTGGGCGCATTTCATTTACTGAGGAGGATGGGTACATTTAGCATGTAGTGGAGGATAAACTTCTAAACATCTTTGACCTCCTTTGACTAGCTTAAGTATGGGCACATTTAGCATGGTGAAGAGGATTTTGACTTTCAACGCCCTTGACTCTTCCTTGAATGTGAACATTTTGTCTTCACATGCCTTTATTTGGGCGCATTTTACACATAGAGGGGGACTTAGCTTCCAATGCCTTTTGTCTTTTCCTTGACTTAGAAACCTTATACATGTCTTCATGAAGAGTGGGCGCATTTCACATGTGATGAAGGATAAACTTCTCAACACTTTTTGACCTCTTTGACTTCCTTGTTAAGCATGGGCGCATTTCACTTGTTCAAGAGGATTTTAAAATTTGTCTTTTCTAGGCTAAGTTGGGCACATTTCACATGGGGTAAAGGATAAACACTCTCAACATCTTTGACCTCCTTTGACTAGCTTGAGTATGGGCGCATTTAGCATAGTGAAGTGGATAAAAGATTTGTCTTTTTCTAGGCTTGCATGGGCGCATTTAGACTATGGAGGTGGACATACGCCAGACTTGGGCGTTTTTCTTTCCTTCTGCGAGCTTCTCCATACCCTGCTATTTATAGTAAGTCCCTCAATTTTCACACTTCTGAAGCTCGGATCAATTTGAAATTTTGAACACAGGACCTTCATGACCTTGTTAGCATGTTCACACTGCCATCATGAGCTGGCCTGCTAAAAATAGCACATTTTTGAAGGTGGTTTACTATTTATAGTAACTGCTCGTTTCTGAGACTTCCACAACTTCGTTTGACTTGAAATTCGAATGACGTGCTCCTCATCGGGTGACCTGCCCGTTGGCACTGGCACCTGCTGCTGATTTACTATTTTTAGCTAGTTTCTAGAACGCCTTACTATAAATAGTAAGTGCCCCGATTGCCTTCAAATTTTACCGGTGGATAGCTTGAAAGATGCTGATCGCAGTGGGATACATCGGTTTTCGAAAATTCTGACTTTTTACCCCTCTTTTTGGGTCTCGAAGTTGGAAACCCTAATTTGACTTGCATGTACATCAAATGACCTCCGTTTGACCTCGTTTTTGTTGCACTGCACCCCGTTTGTGTTTCTGATGCGCTGGGCAGCTGCCGGAATGGAACTGCTAAAAATAGTAAGTCACTAAATATTGATCATCTTGCTTTGCATGTCACACCACTGTGAAGCTCTCGAAAAACCCATAAAGAATCATCAGACATGCAAAGAAAACCCTGACATGCAAACCCTAAAAAAGCCTCTGAAGGCTGAATATTGAAAGTCATCATCTCATTTTGCATGTTATATCGTTGCGTAGGTTTCAGAAAACCCAGAAAGAAAATGCAGACATGCATTGAAGAACTTTGCATATAAACCTTGAAATCTGCTCGGGAAGTTGAATTGTTAAAAATAGTAAGTTGTCCGTTTCAACTCAAAATTTGCAGACGAGCAGTCTGATGCGTTCTGGATGCAGTGTGGCTGTCGAAATTTCAAAAATGCTGAAGGAACGCTCTGAATTGCACACTTACTAAAAATAGTAAGTTGTCAGAATTTGATGAAATTTCAATGGAAACTTGCTAGAAGCATACTGACATTAATGTTAGTCTCAAATTTCAATTTATTCACTTCATTTGACTCTAGATTGACCATGAAAGTACAAACCCTAATTTTCAGACTTGGCCAAAATTTCACGTTTAAGCTCAATGACGGACACACCCTAGGAAAGGTAGACAGCAGAAAGGGACAAAAAGAGAGAGAGAGAGACAAAAACAAAGCCAGAAGACCAGAAACAAAGCAAAAATTAGGGGGTCCCCATCTTGGATGGGGCGATGTGTGAAAAGGTCACAACAGTACCTCATATGGACCTCCTTGACTCCGAACTCCCGATCCGATGTTTTTCATTAAGTGTTCTATTAGAGTTAGAGTTGTTGCACCCCTCTACCTTGGTACTCTTCCTTGTGCATCTCTAAAATTCCATCGCTCAATAACTTCCCTTATATTTTCTATCAAAGTTAGAGATGCGGGCTTCCCTCCAAAGCGGTACTAGGTATGAGTCATCTCCAAACCTCGATCCTTGACATTCCAACACACTCTTGTCTCATTGGGATTGTTTGTTCGGACTTCCACCATTCCACATAGCTTAATGGCATGACTTCCTCATCATCCTTGATCCCCAATACTCCGACTTCCAATAAGCATGTGCTATGAGGCATTCTTGACCTCCGACCCTAGATGGTCAAAAACTCTCGCATTTTCTTCTATAACAATCGTACCTACCTCCTTGTACATCCAAAAGGCCATTTATGACTAGATTTGATGCATCAATCATTGAAAAAAGGTTTTCCCCACTCAAAAAACAATGTTTATCATTTGGGCACACATTTGTAAGTAGTTTCCAGCAATGAGGAGGAAAACCACACGTGATGCCATTAATGAGCCAATATGGCCTTACAACCACTAGATCAAATTTGATGGTGCCCAAAAGTTAGTGTTTACTCTAAAGCATATAGATTCAAAGGACAAAATGGTGCATCATCCATGCCATAATTTATTTCGATGGTTGAAGAATGCAAAGTTTGAACATTCATGCCATTTCCTAGGCCTCCTTCCAACGAATTTTGTGGACATTCTTTAGCCTTGTGCACAAAGATCTCCAAGCCATTAATGATCAACATGATGATGAATCAAATGTGGATCCTCTTTTCACATTTGCAAGTGTATTTTTGAGTCTCGAGAGGATGATTTTGGCACATGGGCATTGAAGACGATGATGTCATGAGCATGGGTGATCTTTATAGATAGAGAGCAGCCACATCTCTTTTACAATCGTGTGCCCTAGCTGTGGATCTATATATGGGCTCACATTTTCTTTGTAAAGGGTTGGTCTCAGTTCATTTTCTTGAGCAAGCTCAGTCAGGTCGAGCTGTAAGTTGTTTCTATACCAGTGACTATAAATGTAAATCAGTTCTAGATTTATATAAAGTCTTTGAATCTTTGTAATGACATTGTATTTTGTTTTAGGAAATCAATATAAGACATTATTTCTATTTCATTTCAGCATATTGTCTCCATTATTATTTAAGAGTTTTAGGGGATTCAAGGAGTCCATAAGTTCACATTTGTTGTTCTTTGTATTGGTTTGTGTTAGTTTGCATGTAAGAGGTGTTGTAAAACTGTTTTTAGTATGCCAAGGTAAGAATCTTTTAGGACTGATGTGTGAAGCTTTTAAATTAATGGTGGATTATTAAGTAGAGGTGTATTTCTAGGATAGAAGGGCATTTGAGGGTTTAAACTCTACAGGACAGAGCCGAGTACATCAAACTCATCTAAAGGTTGGGGTTTACTTTGTCATTAGGGTTTTGTCCAGATTTGATTATGTGCTGCAAGAACAAGCAACAGTTTAATATTTGTAGGTTGACTACCTAAATTTTTTAAAAACCAAAAAATCATTTTTCATTTTCAATAAATTGTTGTAGTTTAGTGTTCAGCCATTATGCTTAGTCCATTGTTGTAAATTTTTGTTAAAACTGTATTGAGGCTATGACTGATAAAATCATTAAAGGACTATTGTATAAGTTATATTACTGGGTTAATGATGTTGTATGCAACCACCAATGAATACATCTACAGGGATTAGTGATTAGTTTTCATCTTATGTTGCTTTATTTAAACTAGTTGCATTAAGTAAGAGATTTGTGATTTTTATGTGCAAGCAAATCTCCATAAACAACAACTATCAAATTTAAATACAAAGTCATCTTTATGTGTGGATTCACTTTAGTCTTTTATCTATTTTATCTAGAAAGGATCTCTGGGATCACCCTCTCAAGCTTGAAAGGGTTGAAAGCGTAGAAGAGGTCCATATTCCTCTTGTTTGTTGGCCTTTTTCAACCCCTGGTTTGAGGATAGTTGTCTTCCTTATTTGACAAAGTTTGATGGCCTTTTCTAGATCTTGGTAAGAACCTTAGGATTAGGGGCTAGTGTAGAAAATAACACAAACAGATTGGGGACTTTGCTGGGGATCGGGCTATAGTGTCTTACCCCTTAGCTTTGTTTTCAAAAGTATTTCTTGGTCAGCATTGATTCAGCCTTTCTTTTCCATCCCCTTGCAAAGGGTGGAACTCTGTTGTCAAATAATCCAGATTATATTCAAAGGCTTCAACATGGAAGGGAGGAGATTATTGTTTAAAGGAAAGCTTGGCAAGAAATTGGTTGATGAAACTCAAAAGAAAGAATAGTCTACTTTGAGAGCTAAAAACATAGGTAAATTCTTTGCCTCTACTATTGATCAATTTGATGATAATGTAATGAATCCAAATGATAAAGATAATCAAATTGTATACCATAGCCATAGGTCTACTCCTTGAGCGACTAGACACGAGAGTGGTGAGGATTGTTGTGGCCTTGAGTATCAAATTTTATAAATGGTTTTGAAAGAGAAAGGAATAAAAGAGAAGAAAAATCTCGTTTCAGTGAAGCCCTTATGGTTAAGATGGGTACAAGATAGAATGCTTCATCTGGAGGGCTACTAGTCTTACTTGCAGATGAAGGAGAACATCCATTTTGTTGCAAGTGTGAGCAAGTCTTGGTGGTGTTGTCATTAATTTTGTCATTTATGTCAACATAGTTTAGTATGTTGCAGATTGTACATGTATAGCTGAGATGTTGTTGAGATGTTGTGAGTACATGGAGCTATAGTGTTGAAAACGTGTTGGGTTGATAAGTTTCCAAGTGCTTTTGAGAAAATTTAATAAAGAAGAGAAGTTAGAGTGTTGAATGTGTTCAGAACATGCTTTGGTATGTGCTCTGCATTTCTCCTGTGTTGATCCTATGCTTGTGCGGATTTGAAGGTTTGATAATGGTGATCTTGTGGTGATATATTTTGAGTTTTAGCTTCTGGTTTGATGGTACATAAAATTTACGTTCACCGGTATGTGAACTGTTCTGGCAAAGTTGGTCTTTTGTGGATTGGGAGAAATATTGTTGCTCTACAGTTCTTCTCTGTTTTGTTTCAGATCTTGCAAATCTGGAATGTCTTGTGAAGGTCTTTTTTGTGCTCTGACAAAGAGGTTTGAAGATTGGTGATCCGGAAGTCATGTTTTAGTAATTTAGTGTGAGTTTATATAGTCCGGTTGGACTGGTGAAAGATGTGCAGTGATTGAAGTCTGTTGTTTTGTTGGGGATGTATCTAGAAGTTTTTGAAGTGTATTCTCGTGCATAAGTGTTGACGTGGTTTTTGAGACCGCACCAACACAGAATAAAGTCTCCCAACGGACGCTCTATCCTCTCTTGAACAAAGTATTCAGCATGCTAAGATTGCGAGTAAGATCATGCTTTCAACTCCAAGGTTCCTTGAGTGCTAATAGACCCGTTTGGCTCGATGTGATATATGTGCCGGTATGTCAAGGGGACTTACAATTGTTCGACGGTAACAACAAACAGTAGACTAAGGGCTTTCGTGTGATTCAAATGATTTGGCAGGTGAGCGCAAGTTTCCTAATTCTAACCGAAATGAACTGAATTTAAAAGGGTGTAGAGCCTAAGAAGTTTATGTTCTATTCTAAATGCAGGATATGTAGACTTCATTTGATAGGGCTTTCAACCAAGTTTCACCCTAGCCTTCTACGCCCGGCAGAAATTTGCACCTTCAAGGGAAAGCAAAGATGTTCAATTATGACTAACATGCATACACCATCACTTGACATATAAGCTATTAAGTAAATCAATAAAGTTAAACTCAATGTAATGTCCATTGACCACACAAGGCTTAACTATCATCAACAAGCCGCTAGTGGTATGGAATATAAATGAAGCTATCTCAACACCACACACCAAAGTAAGCCTACTTGCATGAATTTAACTACTTGGATACGAAAGGAAGAAGAAACCTTGCTAGCATTTCATGACAAGACGAATTCCATCATCAATGAAAAGATCTATTATCATAAAATGTGTTACACAACAATCTCCTCAAAAGTTTTCAAAGGGAAAACTTTCTCTCTTCTCCAAATTATGCAAAAATGCTCTACAATGCTATACTATCTAATTCTAATGCTAATACTCTCTCAATGTCTACTGTCTACTATTCCAATGTCTAATCTAATGCTAATGAATTACAAATGAGGGGGACTCCCCCTTTATATAGCTAGCCAAGTCCCAAAAGACGGCTAGGGTTACAATCAATAGAGTGGCCAGAATCGTGCCACCTCAGCCCTAAATAATATTGCCCTAAAAACCGCCACAGAGGAGAGTGGGGTAATAAATGCGCCATAATGTCCACCATCATCCTTCTAGAAGATTTCGTTTGTAGATGCGTTCACATTATCCTTGATCTTCCTTCTTGACGTTGCTCTTTGACTTCTTCCACTTGAGGGTCTTCATCTTCGTCACTTCGAATTATACTAAGTCTTAACACTTAGCCATTTTCTTGCAAATTTTCCTCCTTCGAGGTTGAAACTCATCTTCATCGTGCTTCCACTTCAAGTCATCGTGCTCTGGCCTCAACATTTCTCCTGCAAAACAAGCAAGGAGAGGGGTATTAGAATACTTCATGATATAAACTTAACTCACTCACCTGATCCTCACGCTCCAACTTTCAAGCGTTCATCGCCAACTTTGCGTTCAAGTTCATGCCTTAGACAAACTTCATCTTTGAGAAATTCATTTCACCTGCTGGAGCTCTGATAACCTCTCTGGCTCAAGTAAACTATCTTCACGAAGGATTGAAGCAAATTCACCTAGGCAGTTTCTTTCAAATTCATCGTCTGGAGGATCTTACCTTGAAAACACATTTTCTTCATTTTTGCCTTAGAAAATTTTCAAATTTCCCTTAGGAAATACATCAACCTGGTGCCCACTTAAAATATTCATCCCAAAATTCTCGACAAGCCGTGGAAGACCTTAAAATCAACTCCTCATCGATAATCTTCGATACCCAGAAGAAAATTTTCTCCAGAACGCATCGAACCCATGGGTGCACAACGAACGGGTTCATTTTATTTCTCTGAATTTTGAACCTTAGAAAATTATTCTTTCAACAATTTTGTCCTCGTTCTTCGATCCCCTCTGAGAATTTTGCTCTGACTTGGAAAATTTGTATCAATTCTGTGCAGCTGGCAATCACTGACTTCATCTTTGGCAACTCTGCTCGTGCTTCAAGAAAATCTTATCTCTTCAGAGTCTAGGCGCATTTTCTAGAGGAAGAAAATATTTTGTGCCTTAGAAATTTTTTTAAATCATCTCTTTGGAAAATTTTGCCTTAAAAATTTTATATCCAGCTCGATCCACTTTTGCCTATGAAAGTACCAACTTCACTCAGAAAATTTTCATGAAGGCGCCTGGCACATTTTATTTTCTAGCCACCACTTCGTATTTTACTTCACATTTGGAAAAATATTTTCGAAGCTCAAACGCCTTAGCAATATTTTCTAGCACTTTAACACCTTCAACGCCGAGCAAGTTTATACTCACTTCATCTCAAGCCTGGCGCATTTAGCACATGTGGAAGAAAACTCCAACGCCTTCACTTATCACTTCACCACTTAATATCAATTTCAAATCTAGGCGCACTTCTCACTTGAAGAGGATATCACCTCACTTATCCTAGGCGCATATCACTTGCCATGGAGAATATTTTCCAACGCCTAGCATTAATCATTTTACCCTCAACACTTTATCTTATTTACCACGCCCCACCTCAAGACTCTACCTTTCACACTCTCAAGACTTATCCTTTACTTGGCGCATATTGGCATGCATGAAAGATGACATTTCCCACGCCTAGCCTTTGACTTGTTGACTCCTTTTCAAATATGGGCGCATTCTTTATGTAGAGGAGGATAACTTTCTAACGCCTTTCCTTGTGACTTTTCAGCTTCTCATTTTTGTCCTCACATGGCATGATTTGGGCGCATTTCACCCCTTGAGGAGGATGAGCTCGTTGACTTTGCTTTGACCCTCTTGAAACTTGGGCGCATTTTGCCCTTTGAGGAGGATGGATTTCATACTTAGCAATTTTCCTTGACTTTCTTATGAGGTGGGCGCATTTCAGCATGTGAGGAGGATAAACTTTGTTGACCTTTTGACCTTCTTGCTTGCTGGGCGCATTTGAACTTGCATGAAGGATGGCGCATTTAGGGGGTGGTGGAGGATGAACTCCAGACTTAGAAAATTTTTGCCATCAACTCTCTCACTTGGGCGCATTTCAGCCTAGCTACAGGATGAAAAGCATTGACTTTCTTTGACCACTTGTGCCTTGGGCGCATTTTTCCCCTGGAGAAGGACGAGCTTGACTCTTAGAAAATTTTCATGCCTCCTCACTAGCTGGGCGCATTTTGCCATAGCTGCAGGATTGAAGTTCCAGACTTAGAATTTTTTTCCATCATTTTTCGCCAGCTTACGTGCCCTGCTATTTTTAGTAAGTCCTCTCAATTTTGTACCTCTGAAGCTCGGAATGACTTGAAATTTTGCGCACTGCATCCTCATAGCCTTGTTGTCCTGTTGACACTACCATTTTTAGTCATCCTGCTATTTTTAGCATGTTTCTGAAGGTGGTTTACTATAAATAGTAACCTCTTGTTTCTGGTAGCTCCATTGCTCCGTTTGACTTGGAATTTGAATGAGGCGCTCCTCACCACGTGACCTGCTGGCTGACATCAACGCATGCAGTTGATTTACTATTTTTAGCCTGTTTCCAAATTGACTTACTATAAATAGTAAGTGCTCCGTTTGACTTGAAATTTCACCAGCAGATAGCCTGAAGGACGCTGATCGCGGTGGTTTACACCGGTTTTCGAAAATTTTGACTTTTTACGCCTATTTTTAGGCTCCGAAGCTGAAAACCCTAATTTGCTCTGCATGCGTATCAAATGATCTCTATTTCTCTTCGTTTCTGTGGCACTGCGATCAGCTCGTGATTCTGAACTGCTGGGAAGCGGCCGCCGGGACACACCTGCTAAAAATAGCAAATAGCAAGCCTTCCTTACTGAGAAGTGAGAATCTTCATTTGCATGTCATACCATCGCGAAGCTCTTGAAAAACCCATCAGGAATCACCCGACATGCAAAAGAAACCTCGACATGCAAACCCTAAAAATAGCCTCGGAAGAGTTTGAATCCACGAGTGGTCATCGACTTGCATGTTATCGTTGAAGGTCTTGAAAACCGAGGAAAGATATCGCGGGCAATGCAAAGAAAAAGCTTCGCATCACGCACCACGAAATTTTGCTTTCGGAAGCGGTTGCTAAAATAGTAAAGTTATACGTTTTTAAGCTCTCCAAATTTGGCATGCAAAGCGGTCCGTTTCTCTCCTTTCGAGGTGTGGTGTGTATTTGTCGAATCTCAAAAATGTCGTGAATTGCCACGAAATTCACACTTACTAAAATAGTAAAGTACCTTAGAATCGGATGAAAATTTGCTGAGAGCCTGTTGGAAACATGCTGACAACAATGTTAAGCTCAATTTTCAATGTATTCACCTCGTTTGACTTCAAATTGGCTGGAAAGACTCAAACCCTAATTTCAGACTTGGCCAAATTCATGTTGAAGCTTGCAGACGGAACGTCCCCAGAAAGTAGACCATCAGAAAAGAGACAGACGGAGAGAGAGAGAGAGACACAAAAACCAAAGCCAAAATGACCAGAATGGAGCAAAAATTAGGGGTCCCCATCTTGAATGGGGCGATGTGTGAAAAGGTCACAACAATAAGGAAGCGTGTTGTGGCGTCCGCGTGTCATCTTGTTGTTGGGAAGCCTGTACATCAATGATCATTTGTGTTTTCATTAGGTTTGGCTGACCTGGTGTTTACACTTCATTCGAAGAATAAAATTTAATTAAGGAAGTGTGTGGTTGTTTCGAGATATTATTTTTGATCTTGAAAAATGTTTTTTATTGGTCCACTCTTATTCCTTTCCATTGCGGGAATTTGAGTTGCTGACCTATTTTGAATTTATAAAATGAGGTATTTGTAGCCGACCTTGAAGAAAGTTTCTAAGGTTGAGGATGGTATAAAAGCAAGTTGAATTGTGAAGAGTTGTATGACAGTGTGATGCAAAGTGACGAAAGTGTGCCACAAATCATAAGAGCACAAGTGTGTGTGAGTGAGTTGTGATAGCAGTTTTTTAGTGTGTTGAAGGCAGTGAACTGAAGGTTTCTGCAATCCTGCGAATGTGCATTAATTGTTGTGGTGGATCTTTTGTTCTCTTTTGTATTTGTAGTCAATGAGCCTCCCTGTTGGACAGCGAGTCCTTTCTGTAGGCAGTGAGCCTTTGTATTTGGACAGTGAGTCCTCTTTTGGGCAATGAGCCTTTGTATTCAGTTTATAATCTCTTATATTGTGAATTAATCCTCACCATGGTTTTTCCCTCATTGGGTTTTCCACATAAAAATCTAGTGTTCATTGTGTTGATTTGCTTTCTATTATTTGTGTTTCATGCTCTTACTTAATCATAGAACAGTGTGGTTGTGGAATTAATAAGTATTGAGTCTTAAGTTTGAATTGTGTGACAATTGATTCAGCCCCCCCCCCCCTCTCAGTTGTCTTGCTCTTGTTTAACAATTGGTATCAGAGCCTTGGTTCCTTGTTGTTGAGTTTAACTGCTTAAGGAAGATCCGATGGCGCATAAGTTAGCGATCCCTGTGTTCGATGGAACTGACTACAATGATTGGAAGGGACAGATGAAAGGATATATTTTCTCCTTTGGTTTCAAGACCTGGAAGGCTGTTGAGACAAAGTATACACTCCCATCTGGTGGTCTTACTACTGCGGATGAGATCTTTGCTTATGAAGAAAATGAGAAGGCAAAGTATGCTATTTGCAGTGGTTTATCTAAAAATGAGCGAGCGAAGGTTTCTTCTTTGGAAACTGCATATGAAGTATGGAAGAAATTGGAAGATATGTATGAAGGAAGTGAAAGAGTGAAACTGACAAAGAAGCTGGCGATGAAGCGCAGATTTGTGATTCTGAAGATGGAAGAAGGTGAAGAGTTTACAAGTTTCTTTCAGAGGGTTGAACTGACTGCAAATGAAGTTAGAAATCAAGGAGGAAAACTATCAGATGAAGATATAATTGAGAAGATATTGATAACCTTACCAGAGTGCTATAGTGATAAGATCTCAATCATTGAAGAAGTATATAATCCTAAGACTTACACTTTGGAACAGTTGTTCGACACCTTGCAAGAATTTGAGTTGAGAAAGTTCCGGAAAGAAGACAAGATAGAAGAAAAGACAGAAACGACATTTAAGGCATTGAAGATTGAAGAGGAACCGGATAGTGATGGTGTTGATGAGTTGGAAGCAAACTTCACCAGGAAGTTGAAGAAAGGAACGAGAAAGTATAAAGGTATGTTTCCCTTTAAATGTTTTAGTTGTGGTAATATTGGTCATTATGCTTCAAAATGTCCGAATAGAGTTGTGCATAAGAAGAACAAGGATTATAAAGATAAGGATAGGAAGGATAAGAAATATAAGAAGTTGTACTATGTTAAAGAAGAAGCAGGAATTTTTGATGATGAGTCTGAGAATGAGGTTGATGATAGTGAATGCTTATTCTTGGCTTTGGAAAGTAAATCTGTATCCACTAACCCTGGAAAATGTGTAAGCAAGAAAGCTCCGGAGAGTAAGAGAAATAGGATGGAAGGTACTTTGGTTACTGCTTTTCATGCAAGACAGGATGAAGACTACTGGGTAATTGATAGTGGATGTTCTAATTACATGACTGGAGATAAGAGTAAGTTCACTAAACTTGAGAAATATGATGGTGGTTTAGTTACGTTTGGTGATGCTTCAAGAGCTAAGATCTGTGGGAAAGGTTCAATTAGTTTTGATGGAGTGCATAGTACTGATGATGTATATTATGTGAAGGGTTTGAGGCATAACCTTCTAAGTGTTGGTCAGATGTGTAGCAATGGTTTCATACTTATGTTTCAGAATAATACCTATGAAATCAGAAAATGATTTGGAAGTGGAGATATGATTGCTGCTGGAAGAAGAACTCATGTAAACATCTATCAGTTGAAAGGAGTTGATGGTCATTGTCTTGTATCTCAAATCAGTGAAAGTTGGTTATGGAACCGGAGAATGGGACTTGTGAATTTTGATAACCTAGTCAAGATCGGTGCAAAGGAGATTGTTCGAGGGCTGCCTAGAATCACAAGACTTGGTAATGCTATTTGCAGAAGTTGTCAATTGGGGAAACAGACAAGATGCAACTTTAAGGGAAAAGAGCATTCTACTACCGGAATGTTGGAGTTAATTCATACTGATCTCTGTGGTCCGACTAGGACTGGAAGCCTGAATGGTGACAGATATTTCATGTTGCTTATTGATGATTATACTCGAATGACATGGGTTGCTTTTCTCAGAGAAAAGACTCAGGCTCTGGACAAGTTTAAGGTATTCAAAGCAAGAGTAGAAAATGAAGTAAATTTGAAAATCAAGTGTTTGAGATCTGATAGAGATGGAGAATTCACTTCTGGTGAATTTAATGCATTCTGTGAACAACATGGCATAAGAAGACAGTTTTGTGCTCTGAGAACCCCTTAGCAGAATGGAGTAGTTGAAAGGAAAAACCGGACAGTACAGGAAGCTGCTAGAACCATGATGAAAGAATCAAATGTACTAGATGTGTACTGGAGAGAGGCGATACACACTGCTGTTTATGTTCTTAATAGAGTTCAAATCAGACACAACAACACAAAGACTTCTTTTGAGTTATGGACTGGTAAGACTCCTACAGTGAAGTATTTCAAGGTATTTGGAAGCAGATGTTATATTAAAAGAGATGATGAAAATCTTGATGCTAGATGTGATGAACGAATCTTTCTTGGATACTCTACTACTAGCAAAGCATACAGATGCTTTAATAAAAGGCTGAGAAAGATTGTTGAAAGTGCTAATGTGAAAGTTGATGAAGACATACGTAGACCTATTGAGATAAGTGAGGTTGAACCTGATGATCCCATTTGTGGACATGTACTTGAAGAAAACAAGGAGAAGGAAGAAGAAGAGAAAGAAGAACAAGTGGAAGAAGAAGAAGAAGGGGAAGAAGAAAATGAACCAAAACCTACTGACATAACTCCTAAGTATGTACAGAAGAATCATCCGGAGAATTAGATAATTGGAGATAAAAATGAAGGTGTGAAGACAAGAAGCAGAGTTGCAGCAGAGCTAAATTTGTGTCTATTATCTAAAATCGAACCCAAATCTGTAAGTGAAACATGTGAAGATGAGAGTTGGATGAGAGCTATGAAAGAAGAATTGCTGCAGATAGAAAAGAATCAAACATGGGAACTAGTCCCTAGGTCTGTGAATAAAAATGTGATTGGTTTGAAATGGGTGTTCTGGAATAAGTTGAATGAAAGTGGAGAAGTCGTAAGGAATAAGGCAAGACTGGTATGCAAAGGATATTCACAAGTTGAAGGTATAGATTTTGAAGAGACATTTGCCCCTGTGGCCAGAATGGAAGCTATCAAGATGTTTTTGGATTTTTCTGCCTACAAGGACTTCAAAGTGTATTAGATGGATGTTAAGTCAACATTTTTGAATGGTGAGTTGGGGGAAGAGGTGTACATGGAGCAACTTGAAGGGTTTCAATTGTTTGACAAACCGGACATGGTTTGCAAGTTGAAGAAGGCATTGTATGAGCTGAAGCAAGCTTCCAAAGCTTGGTATGCAAGAATAGACAGATATCTGACAAAGCAAGGATTCAACATGGGTTCTACTGATAGCAATCTTTACTTCAAAGTGCAAGGTAACAAAATGTTAATAGTAGTTGTTTATGTTGATATCATTTTTGGTGGAAATGAAGGCATGTGTAAAAAGTTTGCTGAAGAGATGCAAAAAGAATTTGAGATGTCTATGATCGGTGAATTGAATTTCTTCCTTGGTCTACAAGTAAATCAAACTGATAAAGGGATATTCATCACAATCCAAGTATGTAAAAGAACTGTTGAAGAAGTTTGGGATGGATGATTCCAAACCGGTTTGTACTCCTATGGTAACTGGATGTAAACTGAGCAAAGATGATGAATCTGCTAAGACTGATTAGAGCAAATATAGATCTATGATTGGTGGATTGCTGTACCTTACTGCTACCAGACCGGACATTATGCATGCAGTATGTTTAGTTGCCAGATTCCAAGCAGATCCCAGAGAATCACATGTCACAGCTGTAAAGAGGATATTTAGATATCTTAAAGGTACACCTGATTATGGACTATGGTATCCTAAGAGTGATGATTTCACCCTGAGTGCTTATACAGATGCTGATTGGTTCGAATGTGTAGATGACCGAAAGAGTACCAGTGGTGGTGCTTTCTTTCTTGGTGGAAGATTAGTTTCATGGTTGAGCAAAAAGCAAGACTCGGTTTCTTTATCCACAACAAAAGCAAAATATATTGCTGCAACATCCTGCTGCACACAGGTTTTATGGATGAAGAAGACATTGAAGGACATTGTGTGGTATGTGATGAGTCTATTTCTATTTTCTGTGGCAACACAAGTGCAATAAACATTTCAAAGAACCCGGTTATTCATTCAAAAACAAAACACATATTTATCAAGTATCATTTTCTGAGAGAAAAAGTGTTGGAGAATGAGGTCAGATTGGAGTATGTGACAACAAAGGAACAAATTGCAGACATATTTACTAAGGCTCTTCCGAAGGATACTTTTGAGCATCTTAGGGAGATGTTGGGAGTCATTGGCCCTCCGAACTAGGTGCACATGAAGGTGCATCAGTCTAGTGAATTCACAGATTCTTCATTTATCTAGACTGATAAATGGGTCTACTCCGCATTGGGAGTAGAAAAGGTTTTCATTGTTGCAATATGAGTGTACTCCTAAGGGGGAGTAATTAGTGTTGTTGATCTTTGCCATTGATGTCAAAGGGGAGAGAAAGTCATGTGAAAAATTGTTGCAGAAGAAGAGAAGGTGTTCTCCCGGGATAGTGTGTAAATTTTTTATTTATTTTTGTCTTTGATGGTTTTTCACATCATGTGTTGCCATCAATGACAAAGGGGGAGATTATTGCAGGTATGAGCAAGTCTTGGTGGTGTCATTAATTTTGTCATTGATGTCAACACAATTCAGTATGTTGCAGATTGTACATGTATAACTGAGATGCTGCTGAGATGTTGTGAGTACATGGAGCTATAGTGTTGAAAATGTGTTGGTTTGATAAGTTTCCAAGTGCTTTTGAGAAAATTTAATAAATAAGAGAAGTCAGAGTGTTGAATGTGTTCAAAATGCGCTTCAGTATGTGCTTTGCATTTCTCCTGTGTTGATCCTATGCTTGTGTAGATTTGAAGATTTGATAGTGGTGATCTCATGGTGATATATTCTGAGTTTAAGCTTCTTGTTTGATGGTACATAAAATTTACATTCATCGGTATGTGAACTGTTCTAGCAAAGTTGGTCTTCTGTGAACTGGGAGAAATATTGTTGCTCTGCAGTTATTCTTTGTTTTGTTTTAGATCTTGCGGATTTGGAATATGTCTTGTGAAGGTCTTTTCTGTGCTTAGGCAAAGAGGTTTGAAGATTGGTGATCCATAAGTCATGTTTTAGTAATTCAGTGTGAATTTATACAGTTCGATTGGACTGGTGAAAGATGTTCAGTGATTGAAGTCTGTTGTTTTGCTGCGGATGTATCTAGAAGTTTTTGAAGTGTATTCTCATGCATAAGGAAGCGTGTTGTGGCGTCCACGTGTCATCTTGTTGTTGGGAAGCGTGTACATCAATGATCATTTGTGTTTTCATTAGGTTTGGCTGACCTAGTGTTTACACTTCATTCAAAGAATAAAATTTAATTAAGGAAGTGTGTGGTTGTTTCGAGATGTTATTTTTGATCTTGAAAAATGTTTTTTATTGGTCCACTCTTATTCCTTTCCATTGCGGGAATTTGAGTTGCTGACCTATTTTGAATTTATAAAATGAGGTATTTGTGGCCGACCTTGAAGAAAGTTTCTAAGGTTGAGGATGTGTTGTGACCTTTTCACACATCGCCCCATTCAAGATGGGGACCCCCTAATTTTTGCTCCATTCCGGTCTTTTGGCTTGGGTTTTCTCTCTCTCTCTCTCTCCGTCTCTTTTCTGATGTCCGCCTTTCAAGGGATTGTGCCCGTCATTGAGTTTAAATGTGAAACTGACCAAGTCTGAAAGTTAGGGTTTCA